>CM028347.1:48327711-48368566 GCA_016618105.1 Dendrobium huoshanense
CCCATCAAACTTTCATGTGGTTAAGAGCAGCCTTTTCATAAAATAAGTTTTTAAAAAGCCTTTTGAATTTTGATCCATGGATAATCGTACTTTTGCGGAAGGATATTCAAATCACTAGACCACCATTGTTTGAAAATATTACATTTGATTTTTGGAAAAATTTGCATGTCTACTTTTTTGCAATCGATTGATTTTCGTTAGTGGCATATGATTTAACTGGTTATTCATCACCATCACATATTGTTAATGGAATTAAAACGATATTCCTTTTAATCAATGGAATAGGAGAAAAGAATGGATGCTCAATTAAATGCAAAATCTTTAAATATTTTTTTTCTAGCTTTAGATTTGATGAGATTTTATGTTAATATCCACGTGCACTACCGGTAAGGAAGTTTGGTGATAAATTGCACCACCATATACGAAGGCACTAGTGAAATCAAGCAATCCAAGTTGAATTTTTTTAATGCATGATTTTGAAATGTTTTCTATGAAACCCTTTTGAAACGATTTTGGACATGTATACAAGGTTTATCAAAATTACATCATTGCATGCCTTAGGAAAAGATTTTTCAAATTTTGAAAAAAGTTAACAAAATTCTTCGTTGTTTACTTGAAAATTCGATGCTAAAGTTGTTGCTATTGTGAATCAAAAGATTTGAATGATTATTCTATCTATAATTTGATTGGCTCACTCATTGCCTAAGGAGCAAGGTTTGGGTCAAGACTTTTAGATGCAGGTGAAACGATTATTCTAAAAGCTGAAGATATGGAAGAGGAAGCTTAGTTGGTGACGATAGAAAGGGCTTGTCAAGCAAATCACAAAGCTCACCAAAGCATAAGCAAAAGTGGAAAAAAAGGTAAAATTGGTAAGGATGTAATATTTCCTCTAACATTATTTATTTTAGATGCAGGAAACCTGGATATATGAAAAATGAGTGCCCTAATTTAAGAATTCTCCCTGCAAAAGAAAAGGGTAAGACGAAGTTAAAATATAAACTGAGAAAATAATGAAAAGCAAAAAATCTCATGGGCATATCTGGTTTCTGAAGATCAGACCAAGAAAAGAGATAATGGATTAAAAGTCATTAGAGTTTTTCTTTGTTATTTTTTTTTTTATTTTTTTTTTATTTTTTTTTATTTTATTGTTTATAGATTTTTTATTTTACTTTTTTGTTTCGTATTTTTTTTCTGATCAACACACACATTCACTTTCCTAGAAATGAAAAATTTACTTCTAATTTTTCTTGAAATCTTTAGTAAGTTGTGATTGACTTCTCTAAAAATAATCAAATGAAGAAACTCATGTTTTTGACTTTCAATCTCTGTTTCCTAAAAACTAGTTTTCCTACTTTGATTTAAAATCTTTTTCATCTTTTAAATTGGTTTTGAAAACTAAATTTTTTATCTCCCTATATTTTATTTACGCCTAGGAATCTTTTGCAAGTTGTTGAATCTAATTCAAAATTTTCTTAATCAAGAAATTCTCTTTATCAATAGTATGGGTTTACTTTTGGTATTTAAGATTTCAGAAAGGTAGCATAATCAAAAAAATTGGCCAATGATGCCAAAAATAAAAAGAAGCGCAAAGCGCCAAAATTGAAAAATATAGAATACACAAAGGTAACAAAAGATGCGCAGTGTGCAAACCAATTGGTCAAGAGGCATAAATGAGCCCACTAAATTTTAATGCTTACCATTCTTTTACTTCTTAAAGCTTAAGGAAACCCTTGATTTTTCGATGCTTGAGTTTGAAAAATCTTGACTCATGATTCAACAAATCCTGCATTAATCTTCTATTAGATATATTTTATGAAAAGAGCTTTAAAAAATTATTGTTTCTTTCTCTAATTTATTCCTTGATTTAGAATATTAAATTAAAAAGTTTTTGAACCTTTTTTAAGAACTTGAGTTTGGATTATCAATCTTGATTTTCTAACCTTTACTGGGCTATGTGTTGTCAATCCAATTCTACTAAGTTTTTGATTAAAACCCAGAGGTAACTTTCTCATTTTAAGAACATTTGTTTTTTTCACTTGATCAGGGAATGTTTGTTTGTTCGTTTTATTTTTTGTTTGTGCCCTCCTCTCTTTTGATAATATCAAAGGGGGAGAACGTTGTAATCTTTTTTCTTTTCAAAATTTTAAAACAACAAAAATATTTTATCTCCCCTATTTTTTTTTTAAAAAGGATTTATTCTAGTGAGGGGGAGATTAGGAGGATTACTTTATGAGAATTCAAATTGAAATGTTTGCCATCATCAAAAAGGGGGAGATTGTTGTGGATTTATGATTTGATGATAGCAAATATTCCTTATTTCTCTACGATTGCCTTATGTGCTAACGTTTCAGGTCCACACGACAGACTGCAGACTGCAATCTGGAACCAGCTCAAGATTGGGTAGACTAGGTCTATGTCAGTTTGTAATCTTTTTTCTTTCTTGAGTCTGTTATATTGGTGTGGTATCTGATGATTTGTAACTTGAAAGATTTTCTGTTGTGCCCTAAAAGATTTCTATTTTTGGTAACATCGTCCGGGACGATTTTATACGTCCTGGACGATCTGACAAAGTAGAAACCCTAATTATGGCATCCACATTAAAGCAAACCGTCTTTTTGCAAAACACATTGTCCTGGACGATTTTTTTATCGGCCAGGACGATCGGCTCAATTCAGCAAGAATCTGTCGCCATATCTACTTAGGAAAATCTTATTTTTGGATATCGTCCTGGTATATCGGCCTGGCCGATCCAGAGCAATTTTTCCAAAATTTCTCAGGCAGTTTTGGAAGCAATTATGTGGATTTCATCCGGGCCGATCGAAGATCGTCCGGGATGATTAGACATCGTCCAGCTTCATTTCAGGGCGATATTCAGGACGATTTTTCCTTCATATTTGAACTTATCGGCCAGGACGATATGCCTATCGTCCTGGACGATAAATGTCGGCAACTTGCATTAATGAGCTCGTTTTGAGAGCTTCTATTTAAGCTATGGCGCAAGGCACTTTGTAAGTGTCTTTGGCAGCCATTGTAGCTTCATTCTTGTGGGGGAAACTTGAAGAGAGAGCTTGAAGGGAGGATGAGAGGAAAGGGTGGAGTTTGAGAGAGGGAGAAGATCCTGTGAGGGGGGACTCAAGGGATGTGGAGGGGGTTCCACACGGTTGCTCCGGCGAACTCGTACCTTAGTACCATCGGATTCAAGGCTTGTCTCGAGGTAAATTCACCAAAGAAGAAGTCTCTTTGGTGTCAAAGGACCCGGCAACTCCGCCGCAGCAGGAGAGGTGGAAGTGATTTGTAAGGGCTTCTCGCCTAGCTGGTGGGGCTAAAGGAGACACTTGTGTTAGTGCAATACTTGGAGGGTGCCTCCAAGGAGTGGACGTAGTCAAGGTTTGACCGAACCACTATAATCTGGTGTGTTCTTTTCTTATTTTCTCTTCCGCATTTATTTTTCTTCCGCACTTTTTTGTGGTGATTTTGGTTTAGGTTTTGTCTTTGTTTTAAAAGATTCTTCTTTTCCAAATCACCTCTCTTAATTAGCTTTGGGACTAAGTTCATAGGGCTAACATCCCCATCAACTTTCAAAGAAGACTCAAGACTGAGTAGAGTAGGAGAGTGATTCTGTAAAATTTTGTCCAGACGAAATTAATTATCGTCAGAAAACGAGTTGCTCTCTGTAAAATTTTTGTCCAGACGAAAATAAATTATCGTCCAGGATGATTTGGTCTCTGTAAATTTTTCGTCCAGACAAAATTATTATCATTAGAAAATGATCTGCTCTCTGTAAAAATTTCGTCCAGACGAACCTATTTTCGTCCAGACGATTAACCGACTTAGAACAATTTTCAGCATTTCTAGACCGACCTTGTAATAACCGTCGTACCGGACGAACTTAGTTCGTACGGGACGATCAGCTGTACGAAGACATTTCATACACATATACAATAGGGTCATTTCAAAGCATTTAAGTAAAATCGTCCAGGACGATCCACGATTGTACGGGATGATCCTCTGCGTACAGAATTAAAAACTTGCAGTTTTTGGGCGATTTTTTCTTGTCTTTGTATATATAGTCCAAATTAGACTGCCATGCAATCTTTTTGTTATTTTATCTTGTGCCTCTTGAGAGAATAGCTAAGGAGAGAGTGGAAGAGTGCATTCAAAGGAGGATTCCTACCATTGGAGCGTGAAGGCTTCACTTGGAGTTCAAAGGTAAGAATCTCTACTTGTGAATTGGGATTACTTCACTCTTTTCTTTTTTCTACTAGATTTCTTGTGAGAAGATCAATCAAGGAGATCTGGTTCGCTGCCGACACTGAAGAGTGTGAATAAGCCAAAAAGGATCGCTTCCTACACTTAGAGAGTGTGAACAGACGAAAGGGTTATCTGCCCACACTAGGAGAGTGTGAAAGGACGAAAGGGTTTCTGCCCACACTAGGAGAGTGTGAAAGGACGGACGGTTCTCTGTCAACATTGGGGATTATGTAAAAGGATGACGATTCTCTGTCGCACCGGGTAGTGGTGAAAAGAGTGTGTTATAAAGGCTTCTCCGCCTTGCTGTGGGTGCAAAAGGAGAGTCACTATTGGTTTTAGTGCAATACTCAGAGGGTGCCTCTGAGGAGTGGATGTAGGTCTGGTTATTATAGACCGAACCACTATAAATCTTGGTCATTTACAGTTTTTTATGTTTCCGTATTTTATTAATTTTTAACAACTCTGTGGTTGAAAATATTTTCTAGAAAAACTTTAAAAGAAAATTTTCATTTCGGTTCAACTTAAATTCAAAGAGGGATTAAATTTTTTAAACTACCAATTCACCCCCCCCCCCACTCTTGGTAGCCTTGGGACATTAACTTAGGCTTAACAACCTAATTACTAGATTCAACAAGTGGTATCAGAGCATCGTTTCAAAAACATAAGTTTGAACTACTTTTTGATTAACGTAGATGGCTACATTTGGAAACAGAAACACACATGATGGTTACTCTATCACTAGACCTCCACTATTTGATAATATTCCTTTTGATTTTTGGAAAACACGCATGTCTACTTTCTTACAGTCACTTGATTATCGCATGTGGATGCTAGTCCAGGAAGGTTACACAAAACCAACTAGATTAGTTGATAGAGTTAGGGTAGAAAAACACCTATGCAGATTGGACTATAGAAGAACGTGACTTAGCACAATTAAATGCCAAATGTTTAAATAGTTTCTTTTGTGCTTTAAAATCAGAAAATACATGCGAGTTTCCACTTGCAAAAGCAGAAAGGACATATGGGATAGACTTTGTATAACTTATGAAGGGACAAATGAAGTTAAGCAATCAAGACTCAATATCTTGTTACATGACTATGAATTGTTTCGCATGAAACCTGATGAATCTATTTCAGACATGTACACAAGATTCACACAAATTGTCACTTCTTTGCAAGCATTTGGTAGGGAATTAACTAATGCTGAAATGGTCAATAAGATTCTTCGTGGTTACCTACTGCTTATGATGCTAAAATTACTGCAATTACATAGTCTAAAGATCTGAACATTTATTCTATTGACAATCTTCTTGGTTCACTCATTGCTTATGAGCAAGGAGTAAGTCAAAGAAAGATTGATGCAGGGTGAACCATGACAGGACAAGAATATTGCACTAAAGTGGAAGAGTCAGAGAGTGAACACTCACAACTGAGGATGAAGATGATATTGCATTGATGACTAGACAATTCAGAAGCTTTTTAAAGAGGAAGCAGAAGAGACGCCAGCAATGGAATAGAGGTAAGTATAACAGAAATGGCAAGGTTTTCTAATGAAGTGATTTGTTATGAATGCAGGAAACGAAGTCATATAAAGACTGATTGTCTAAAACTCAAAGTCACTCCTATCAAGGAGAAGGTAGAGGAGAAACCAATGGTAAAGAAGAAGTTTTAAAGAGCTTTATGGACGGACTCGGCTTCAGACTCATCTGAGACTGAAAAAGAAGAAGAAGTCACCAACCTTTGCTTGATGGTAGATAATGTTGAACAATCAGATCAAGAAGAGGTATATGATTTAACCTATGATGAATGTTGAAGTTTATGAACACATGCATGATGCATATAGGAAAATGAAAAGATGCATGCTAGTTTAGGTTTAGAATTGGAAGAGCTTAATAAGAAACACGAAATCCTTGGAAAGATCATGCTTTAATATATAACAACCACATGAAACTACTTGATGAATATGATGACTTGAATAAAAATTTTGAGAATTTAAAATCATCCTATGCTGAACTTAAAAAAGAATTTAAGAATTTTAAGGATGAATCTGAGAGCGAGACATATAGAATCAATTATACCAATCGAATCTTGGAATATATGAATTCATATTACAAACTCACAATAAGAGCTCTCGAGAATAATAGGAACCCCCCTAAACTTGAAGATTTTACAAAACCTAAACATTATCCTAAATTCATGAAATCCTTAGAAGACAATCATATGGAAGAAAACATAGGAATATTTTTTCTAATGTTAAAGTAATAATTGTGGATTTTTGGGACATATATCTCCCACCTGCACTTTAAAGATGAAACTAATTTGGTGTGGAGAACTAAAATGCATAAACCTAGACATACCATACATGCATCTGATTATAAATTTACAAAAAGGTGAACCCAAACTTGTTTGGGTTCTCAGGTCTAACATTTGATGTTTTTTCATGAGTGCTCTCACACAAGACCTCGTGAGAGTATATGGTACCTGGACAGCGGATGTTCAAAGCATATGACTGGAGATACTGCTCATTCATAACGCTGGAAGCCAGGAATGGAGGCAAGGTTACACTTAGAGATAATACCACAAAAAAAGTGGTTGGATCAGGTATGATTAGAAATTTGAAAAACTTTTTTATAGACAATGGTTATTAGTTGAAGGCTTCTTAAAACATAATTTGATAAGCATAAGTCAGCTATGTGATAAGGGCTATAATGTAAAATTTTTACCTACTAGCTGCATAATAAGCAAAAATGGGAAAAATGTTTTAAATAGAAAAATGGTAAACAATGTCTACATGCTAGATTTAAATTGTATTCAATCTCCTACTGCTTTTTATTTGAAAACTGTTCTGATGAATCATGGCTTTGGCATAGGAGACTTTGTCATTCTAGTATGAAAAACCTTAGGAGAATTACCAAAAGAACTTAGTGAGAGATATACAAAACTAGACTTTACTAAGGACCACCTTTGTGATGCATGTCAATTAGAAAATAAATGAAGTCCTCTTTTAAGTCCAATAAAGATCTTAGGACCAGTAAACCTTTAGAAATTCTACACATGGATCTTTTTGGACCTGTAGGAACTGTAAGTCTAGGAGGGAAGGTATACGGATTTGTTATAGTGGATGATTTTCAAGATTCACTTGGGTTAGATTTCTTTTTCATAAGAGTGAATCGTTGAGGAATTCAGAAATTTTTCTACTTGGATTCAAAGGAAACTAGGGAGTGAAATAATTTCTATACAAAGTGATCATGGAGGAGAATTTGAAAATAAAAGATTTAAAATTTCTGTAAAGAAAAAGGGATTGATCACAATTTTTCTGCACCTAGAACCCCTCAACAAAATGGGGTAGTTGAAAGGAAAAACATAACATTAATAGAAGCCGCTTGAGCAATGTTGGCAGAATACTCGCTTCCTAGGTATTTTTGGGCTGAGGGCGGTTAGCCACTGCATGCTATGTTCTGAATAGGGTGAATGTGAGATCAAATTTGAATAAAACACCCTATGAGTTGCCAAAAGGTAGAACACCTAATTTGTCTCATTTGCATGTATTTGGTTGCAAGGTGTTCATACATAATAATAAAAAATCTGCCTTAGGAAAATTTGATCCAAAATCAGATGAAGGAACTTTTGTTGGATATTCAAGTGTTGGAAAATCTTATAGGGTATTCAACAAGAAATTTAGTCATTGAAGAAACCACACATGTTGTATTTGATGAATGTGGAAATTTGGAAGAACCAAATATTGTTGAAGAAGAAATTGAAGAAAACTCCCAAAAGATTGATAGATTAAATTTGGAAGAAAATGGAAAGAGAAAACCCTTTGCCTAGAGATTTGAGATTTTCTAAAAACCACCAAAGGAATTGATTATAGGTGAACCAAGAGGGTGTTAGAACTAGGCGTGGATTAAACAAGGAAGTCAATCATTCAACCTTTATTTCAACTATTGAACCCACTAACATTGATCAAGCACTTTCTGATGAATTTTGGATATTGGCCATGCAAGAAGAGTTAAACCATTTGTAAGAAATAAAGTTTGGGAATTAACTACAAGGTCAAAAGATCAAAGTGTTGTTGAAACCAAGTGGGTGTTCAAAAATAAAATGAATGACTTAGGAGTAGTCATTAGAAATAAGGCTAGATTAGTTGCTAAGGGGTATAATCAAATTGAAGGAATTGATTTTGAGGAGACTTTTGCCCCTGTAGCTAGAGTTGAAGCAATTAGGGTTTTACTTACCTTTGCTTGTTTTAAAGGTTTTAAATTGTTTCTAATGGATGTCAAGTGTGCCTTTTTAAATGGGGTAATTGAGGAAGATGTTTTTGTAGAACAACCTCCAGGTTTTGAAAATTCTAAATACCCAAATAATATTTTCAAGTTAAAAAAGGCATTATATGGATTGAAACAGGCACCTAGGGCTTGGTATGAGAGGTTGAGCACCTTCCTACTTGAAAGATCTTTTGAAAAAGGAATGTTGGATACACTTTTTTTTAAGGAAATGTTTTTGGAAAAAGGATATACTCATGTTCAAATTTATGTGGATGGCATCATTTTTGGATCTTTCAAATAAAAATCTTTGTGATGATTTTCTAAAATCATGAGTAGTGAATTTGAAATGAGTCTAAAAAAATGGGGGAGATTTAAATTACTTTCTAGGATTTATCATTAAGCAACTTGAGGAAGATATATTCTTAGTCAAAATAAATATATTAAGGACATCCTCAAAAAATATGAATGGACAATGCTAAACCTGTTAGTACAGCAATGAGTTCCTTAGTTCAGTTGGATAAGGACCTTAAGGGAAAATCTGTTGATCAAAAGAAATTTAGAGGGATAATTGGATCTTTACTTTACTTGACTGCTAGCCGACCAGATATTATGTTCAATGTTTGCTTATGTGCTAGATTTCAATCAGATCCAAAAGAATCACATTTGACAGCAGTGAAAAGGATTTTAAGATATTTATGGAACTCAAAACTTAGGGATTTGATATCCTAAGTTTAGCTCTTCATTTGAAATTATTGGTTACTCAGATTCTGACTTGAAGGCTGTAGAGTGATAGGAAAAGTACTTCTGTAACATGTCAATTCATTGGAAATTATTAGTTTCATGGTCTAGTAGAAAACAAAATTCAGTGGCACTATCTATATGCAGAAGCAGAATACATTGCATTAGGAAGTTGTGTGGCACAAGTACTTTGGTTAAAACAATAGTTGATTGATTTAGGATTAAACTATAGGCACTATTCCAAATTATTGTGATAATACAAGTGCTATTTGCATTTCAAAAATCCTATTCAATATTCTAGAACCAAACACATTGACATAAGGCATCATTTCATAAGGGGTCATGTATCCAAGGGAGAAATTGAACTCACACATGTTTCAACTGAAAATCAACTTGCAGACATTTTTACAAACCTTTAGCCTTTGATACCTTCAGTACATTAAGAGACAAGGCTTGGTGTTATTGATTTGAATGCTTAAATAAAAATGTTTTTGCAACATTGATATTTATGTTTTCTAAGTTTATTGGTCTTTGATTTTTTGTTTTGAATTTTATGATTTTTGAGTGTTTTTCTTTAGAGTCTGTGGTTTTGTCTTTGTTTTCTATGTTTTGAATGTTTTGTTTATTTTTCTTCATTAAAAATTCAAAAATCCAAAAATGTGTGAAAATCGTCCGGGGTGAAATTTTTTCGTACTGGACGATGTGTGTTAAATTCAGTTTGCGTGATATGAAACATTTTGAGAGCAATTTTAATGTAGTTCGTCTATACGATATAATGATCGTCCAGGATAAAATATTTATTTTCTCAAACGTCGGACGTTTGAATGCAGCGATTGAGTGGATAAGATAGTTTTAAATGTGAAGTTCGTCCGTACGAACTTTTTGTTCGTTCAGACGAACAGACGTCGTTTTTTCATCATAGGGGACGGTTTTCAACTGACATTAAAGCGAATTAACTTTTGATCGTCTGTACAAATTTTTTTGTCTGTACGATCGGTCAAGTCAAAAGTCTGTACGAAAGGATGCATCGTAAATTGTATTGATTACGAACGTCCAGACGAACGATTATTTTCGTCCAGGACGAACTGTTTCTTCCAGGACGAACGTATCATTTTTCTTTAAATATGAAGGCTTTCTAACTCAACAATCACATCTCAAACTTCTCTTTCGACTTTAAATCGACAATGGCCTCCTCAAGAAAAAGACAAAAGGTGTTGGCTAAGAAACCTCACAGGAAAACTCTGAAAACTTCCTGACAAAAGCAAATGAGGAATCTTTTCCTCGTTTTGCCTCTGCCAATATAACTCCCTCTCGCATTCTGATTCAAGACGAGATAAACTTTAAGGTAATGCACCTTTTTGCCTCCACCCAGTTTAATTCATTCTTTCTCTCATCCACCTTTACAACAAATAAACCTTTCTTTACTTCTAGCCAACATGAGTTTTAATTCCGACCACTCCTGCATAAGTTCTTTTGTTTTTAAACAAAAAGTTGAAATCAATATTACCCCTCTTCTTTCTGTTCTAACCTTTTTGATTATGGATTGTAAGCCTATCGACGAAGCCCAACTTATCATAGATCATCTCTATGGCTTTCAGAAATAGGACATGCAGAGCAGAAGAGAAAAAGGAACATCTCATTAGGACACTTAGTTACATATATTTTGGAAAAGAAATACAACTTAGTGCATCCTGATGATGAATACGAAGAGCTAGTCTACTACAATGATGCTTCTTTCAGAGCAATTTTCAAGGAGGAAAAAGGGAAAGCACATGCCAGTGCTTCTGAAGAAGAAGAAGAAGGAGAGCAAACTTCTGCACCTCAATCAGATTATCAGAATTTGATTGAGAAATTGACAGACTTGAGACTCATGTTGATCAAATATTTGATCAAATTGATGCTCAACTCCTGCAGCAGTAACAGGACATTGGTATTATCAGAAATGAAGTTCATGAAATCAATACCAATGTTATGATGATGGCCTCCTACTTCAATCTGTTTAGTGGCATTCCTCCTCCTCCAGAAGAAGAATAGAAAATGAGAGATGAATTTCTTTGTGTTTTTGTACTAGTGTTTTGTTTTAAATGTTTTGTTGTGTTAGTGTTTATTTTTTTTTTTTTATTATTTTAGTTGTCTTTATTAAAAAGTTAAGTGTATTTTCTTAGTTGTTTTAATATTATGAAAAGAATATGAAATTCTTTTCATTAATATCAATGCATGTTGTACTTGATTCAAATTTGGTTTGTTTTTAGAATGTGGTTAATTTTTATGAATTTCATTAGTCTTATTTAATCTTAATTGTGCTTAAAATTAGACTGTAATTTGAGATTAATTACATTAGAAAATCTAGTCTTTCTAAATTTAAAAGTTATTTATAACTTGTTATAATTAGAACTTTTAAATTCATGTCTATTCATTTAGACTACATAAAGTTAATATTATTATTGCAATATAGATGTTTTCTTATTTAATATTTCTATGCTCAAGTGATATTTATGCACTTAGAAATATTTGAAATTTTAGATTATTGATTTTGGAAAGATTTGGTCTCAATTACTCTTGAAAATTGTACAAAGAGTACAAAAATCAAAAGGAATGCGCAAAGCTTCACAAATATGAAAAAGAGGCACAAAATTAGCCCAATGTCAAAAGATGCACAAAAATGTGCCCTAAAATTTGAAAAAGATGCGCAAAGCGCCACATGTGGTAATTCTCTTCTTTCCAAATTCTTTAAATCTCTTAATTCAAATTGATCTTATGTTCATTTATATTCTATTGAACTTTAAAATATAGAATTTTTTATACATCTCTCTTGTAATGATTTTCTATATTCGAATGTCTAAATTGAATCATGTCTTTGATAAATTCTTCTATTACAATGTTATATCACTTCTTAAATTTTATGAATTTCTATGATTGACCTAATGCTATTAGTTTTAGATTGCATAACTTATCACAATCACCATTTAGATTAAATTTTCAAATGAATTTCATATAATTACTTACATTTCTTGTCTATTTCTTTGTCACTTTTTGTTGTTGTCAAAAAGGGGGAGAAATTCTTGTGTTTGTATGTTTTGTTTTTTGTTTGTATTTTGGTTTTATGTTTAACTTTGAAATTTTGTTAAAATTTTTTTCTGTGGTTCAAAATGCATACTTATTTTCATGTATTCATCAATTCATGTGGAGTTTAGGAGATTTGTTTAAATTGAAATCATACAAACAATAATTATTTTGCCATCATCAAAAAGGGGAAGATTGTTAAAATAGTTACTATTTGCATGCTTTACATTTTTGCAACTTGTATAGTTTTGATGATTCCAAACATTATTGTTCAAATGTGTATTTATCTCCTAACAATTTTAGAAGATTTGTATTTGCTCTTGTGTGTACTAACATTTCAGGAAAATCAGACTCCATACTTCGAAAACTTCAAATCAAATTCAACATGAGATACTTTGTGAATTTGAAGCTTGTATTTTTTTTTAATTAAATTTGAAAGGGAGTGATTGTAATTGAGTGAATAAAAACATACACTCACACATAAGGAGAATATATATAAGTTATACTGATCGTACGGGACGATATGGTCTCTGTAAAATTTTCATTCAGACAAATTAATTATCGTCAAAAAACGAGTTGCTCTCTGTAAAATTTTCGTCCAGACGAAATTAATTATCATCCAGGACGATCTGGTCTCTGTAAAATTTTCGTCCAGACAAAATTAATTATCGTCAAAAATGAGTTGCTCTCTGTAAAATTTTCGTCCAGACGAAATTAATTATCGTCCAGGACGATCTGGTCTCTGTAAAATTTTCATCCAGACAAATTATTATCGTCAAAAAATGATCTGCTCTCTGTAAAAATTTCGTCCAGACGAACCTATTTTCGTCCAGACGATTAACCGACTTAGAACAGTTTTAAGCAGTTTTCTAGACCGACCTTGTAATAACCGTTCGTACCGGACGAACTTAGTTCGTACGGGACGATCAGCTGTACGAAGACATTTCATACACATATACAAATAGGGTCATTTCAAAGCATTTAAGTAAAATCGTCCAGGACGATCCACGATCGTACGGGATGATCCTCTGCGTACAGAATTAAAAACTTACAGTTTTTGGGTGGTTTTTCTTGTATTTTGTATATATAGTCCAAATTAGACTGCCACCCATTCTTTTTGTCATTTGATCTTCGTGCCTCTTGATAGAATAGCTAAGGAGAGAGTGGAAGAGTGCATTCAAAGGAGGATTCCTACCATTTGAGCGTGAAGGCTTCACTTGGAGTTCAAAGGTAAGAATCTCTACTTGTGAATTGGGATTACTTCACTCTTTTCTTTTTTTCTTCTATATTTCTTGAGAAGATCAGTCAAGGAAATCCAGTTCACTGCCGACACTTAGAGAGTGTGAATAGCCGAAAGGCTCGCTTCCTACACTTGGAGAGTGTGAACAGACGAAAGGGTTCTCTACCCACACTAGGAGAGTGTGAAAGGACGAAAGGGTTCTCTGTCCATACTAGGAGAGTGTGAAAGGACGGACGGTTCTTTATCAATACTGGGGATTGTGTAAAAGGACGACGGTTCTCTGCCACACCGGATAGTGGTGAAAAGAGTGTGTTGTAAAGGCTTCTCCGCCTTGCTGTGGGTGCAAAGGAGAGTCACTATTGGTTTTAGTGCAATACTTAGAGGGTGCCTCTGAGGCGTGGATGTAGGTCTGGTTATAGACCGAACCACTATAAATCTTGTGGCATTTACAGTTTTTTATGTTTCCACATTTTATTTTAATTTTTAACAACTCTGTGGTTGAAAAATATTTTCTAGAAAAACTTTAAAAGAAAATTTTCATTTCGGTTCAACTTAATCTTCAAAGAGGGATCAAATTTTTAAACTACCAATTCACCCCCCCCCCCCCCCCTCTTGGTAGCCTTGGGACATTAACTTAGGCTTAACAACCTAATTACTAGATTCAACAGATATCCCATTCAAATATAAATGCTTTTTCTTAAGAATTGGTTTAAGTTTCCCCTACTAGTACGAAAGTGCAAAAGGAACACAAGGAGGAGAAAATGAATCT
This sequence comes from Dendrobium huoshanense, assembly GCA_016618105.1. Taxonomy (NCBI): domain Eukaryota; kingdom Viridiplantae; phylum Streptophyta; class Magnoliopsida; order Asparagales; family Orchidaceae; genus Dendrobium; species Dendrobium huoshanense. The sequence goes on from CM028347.1 coordinate 48,342,038, forward strand.
GCTATTTTAAAACTTTTTGGTAGTTTAAAAATATTTTTCATAAAAAATTAATCTTGAAAGTTTCAAAAGTGATAAAGCAAAAGAACTCAAAACAACATGAAAAGAAAAATTGTATTTTTTTTTAGACTTTTGGAAAAAATAAGATATTTCTATTTTTTTCTTATTTTCAAACCAAAGATCAATAAAAACAAATCACTAAAATTCTTTTCCATAAATATAATCATAATGAAATCATAATGCAACAAAATAAATTACAAGTAAATCACACAAAAAGTCAGAAAATACAAACCAAGGTTTATAGCGATTCAATCAAATTGACTAATGTTCACTCCTCAAGTGTCCTCCTCTTTGGATATTAGACTAAACACTACCTCTCCTTCAGCAAACAGCTTGGTAAAAAACCCTTCGGCCTTACCACAGGATGAGAATCACCTTTACAGACTCCTTACAACTAAAGAATTTCTCTCCTCACACCTCCTTGGCATGGAAGAGATGCCATCCCTCTTTTTTCATACTTAACCTGACAGAGTTGTTGATCCCTCATTTTGCATACTTATCCTTGCAGAGATGCTGCCCCTCCTTTCATCTGCAAGCCTACATAGATGCCATATATCCTTTCATCTCCTCGCTTCAGTGGAGATGCTAATCCTTTATTTCACTTCCTAACCTATAGGAGATGTTGAAACCCTAGCCTCCTCAACTAGGAGGTCTTTTTCCTTAATGACTCATCCTCTTAGAGCTTCTCTCTAAGAGCTCCACCAAAAATACAACTAGAGGATTCAAGGTGCAGGCTAGTCAGAGTAACCATGTGATCCACCTCACACTCCTTTGACCATCTCAAGACTCTTCTCCCACTTTAAACCTCACCTCATCCCTCTCACTTGTGAATGTGGACTCTCTTCAAGCTTTCATAAAGAAAGAAATTGTCGCTTGACTACCCAATGAGTTGTTCTCAAAGGCCATAAGAGTTTGTAATATGGTCTTCCCAACATTAATTTATTATTTAGATAATATTTATTATATCATTAACCAACCTGAGGAATTTTTATTGGGTCCAGCATCCAAACATAGCTCTACGATCGATCCAAGTAGAATGATGCCACATAGCGTTACAGGGACTCGCAGACACAACCCACCGAAAAGTCAGAATACATCATTTTCTTTTCAGATTACTGCACGACCCAATGACTCGATGCGATTCAGATGTGAAATTTTAAAAGAACGTGATAAAAAAATTGCTGTCCACCTTTCCAAATTCAAAAATGAGGTGTTTCAAATTCAGAACAAGGTATTTCAGGTTCCACTGCTGATATTAATCATCTTCTGAAGATTCTTTCATCCTTCCGAAGCAATTTTTTGGTTGATCAACTTCGTATAAACAATGCCTTAGGTTAGCATTTTCTTCTGGGTTTACGAAAATGTGGGATCTATTTTCCTGTTTAGGGTTAGGATTTGCTTTCAAACTTTGATAAATTGGTATGAACACTTGGTACTGATCGATATTGATTGGTACAGCTTGGTATAAAGTTATATATAGAGAAGTTTCAAATATTGCTAAACTACTAAACAATGTTTTTTAAGAATTAATCGTTATTGGTTTAATTATAATGAAAGAAGTTTTTTAAGTTTGATCGATATCAATCTCTGTATGAATACTCGATACTGCTCGGTATAAAGTTAAATAGATGTTTCTTATATTTGGTTACTTTATGAATGATGAGTATTAGGAATAATTTATTGTTGGTATAAGATAAAATAATGTTTATATTGGAAGAAATATAATGTAAGGTTGGTTGGTATCAATCGACATGAATGCTCGGTACTTCTCAGTATTAATCGGTACTGATAGGTATCGCTCAGTGTTGCAAATCTATTTTTCATGTCTTATGTTTTGATGATTGACAAACACTGCTTTTCTTGGACAGCTTGTTGCTTCTAACTTTTCAGGAATCGACGATCGGACAATCAAAAAGGAGCCAAGTTCAGAAATGCGTAGGTTTAGGGTTGAGTCAGTCTGTACTTTTGTTTTTTACCTTTTGAGTCCTCTTGTAATAGTCAAAAAGACTGATGCTTTGTAACCCTTCACACACACACTTGAGAGACTTAGAAATTCTGTTTTTACTCATATCGGCCAGGACGATTTCTTTGATCGGCCTGGCCGATCAGCTTAAAACAGAAAGTCTAATTAAGGATTCTTAATTAAGTCAGCCGACGTTAACAGATCGTCCTGGATGATACGTGTATCGGCCAGGACGATAAGCTCAAAACAGAAATAAGTAGCCGCCATAGACAAGTATGGTATACCATATCTTTAAATTATCGGCCAGGACGATCCTCGTATCGGCCTGGACGATATTAACAATTTATGCCATAATTGTTCAGGAAATCAAGGAAGTAATTTAGGATGATTGATACGATCATATCGTCCTGGACGATCGCAAGATCGGCCAGCACGATCTAGTCAAAAACCTTAAGTTACTTCAGGACGATCAATATCGGCCAGCCCGTATTCAGGACTATTGTCAGGACGATTTTCCTCCGATTTGAACTGATCGGCCAGGACGATCGTGAGATCGGCCTGGACGATCAAGCCAATTTTCAATCATCCAGCTTTACATCCAGGGCTATGCTCTGGCCGATCTTCATTGATTTGTATTGATCGGCCAGGCCGATATCCATAACGGCCTGGACGATATTGTCGGCAACTTGCAATTAATGAGCTCTTTTGGAGCTCTTCTATTTAAGAGCTTCTTGTTCAACGTTTTTAAGAGATCTTTTGGCTGCTACCTTGACCTAAGAAGGCCTTGAGGAGAGAAAGAGAGAGAGAAGAGAGAGAGAGGATCTTGTGAGGGGGAGCTTGTGAGGGGTTTCACAAGGGTTGCTTCAAGGATCTCTCTGCGTCATCTTTGTCTAGAGTTTCTCATCCGTGGAAGGGTCGGTAGAGGTAAGGAGCTTTGCTTTTAGTTCTGGTTCTCTGCCAGCTTCAGGAGGAAGCAAAAGGAGATAGGTTCTCTGCCTTGCCGGGGTGGCAAAAAGGAGGTTCTTGTGAGGGTTTCTCCACCTAGCCGTGGGGGCTAAAGGAGAGTCACTTTTTGTGTAGTGCAATACTTGGAGGGTGCCTCCAAGGAGTGGACGTAGGTCGAGTCGACTGAACCACTATAAATTTCTGTGTTCTTTTTCTTGCTTCCGCACTTTTAAATTCCGCATTATTTTTGTGGTGTGATTTGGTTTATGTGATTTTATTTCTTTGTTTAAAAAGAAGTTTTTTAAAATACCAATTCACCCCCCCCCCCTCTTGGTTAGTTTGGGACTAAGTTCATAGGGCTTAACATCCCCATCGAACTTTCAAGTGGTATCAGAGCTTGATTCGAAAATTAAAGTTTGAAAACTTTTTGAATTTGATCCATGTCTAACTTTGGGAATCGCAACACTACGGAAGGGTATTCTATTACCCGACCTCCTCTGTTCGATAACCTACCTTTTGATTTTTGGAAAACTCGCATGTCAACTTTTCTACAATCTACTGATTATCGCATGTGGATGCTTATTCAAGAAGGTTATTCTCCACCTTCTCGTGAAATTAACGGTTTTAAAACTGAAGTTGCTTTTACCGAATGGACTTTTGATGAACGAGATTTAGCTCAACTAAATGCGAAATGTTTGAATTGTTTTTTCTGTGCTTTAAAATCTGAGGATTACAGGCGTGTTTCAACTTGCAAGACTGGTAAAGAAATTTGGGATAAATTGTGCATTACTTATGAAGGCACTAATGAAGTTAAACAATCCCGTTTAAACATTCTCTTGCATGACTACGAACTTTTTCGTATGAAACCTCATGAATCGATTTCTGACATGTACACTAGGTTTACTCAGATTGCTACTTCATTGCATGCACTAGGAAAAGAACTTTCGAACTATGAAAAAGTTAACAAGATTTTGAGATGCTTGCCTTCTTCTTATGATGCAAAAATTACTGCAATCACTGAATCTAAAGATCTAAACACCTATTCTATTGATAACTTGCTTGGCTCACTCATTGCTTACGAGCAAGGGGTGAATCAAAGAAATCTTGATGCAGGTGAGAAGAAAAAGGAGAAAACAATTGCATTGAAGGCACACAAATCGGATTCTGAATCTTCCGGGTCTGAAAGCGATGGAGTTGCCTTCATCACAAGGCAATTCAAAAGCTTTCTAAGGAAGAAACAAAAGCATCATCAAAATTGGAGAAAAGGTAAGGATCATAAACATATTAAAGGATCTTCTGATGTTGTTTGTTTTGAATGCAGGAAACCGGGACATGTAAGAGCCGATTGTCCTACACTTCAAGATCAATCAAGCAAAGAAAAAGAAAAAGGTGAGGAGAAAGCTAAGTCTAGGAAGGAGAATAAGAAAATCCAAAGAGGCTTCTGGGCAGAATCTGGTACTGATTCCTCTGAGACTGAACCAGAGGAAGAGACTACAAACTTGTGTTTCATGGGAGAAAATCAAAGTGATGAGGAAGAGGTATGTAGACCAACCTATGATGAATTATTTGAAATTTGTGAAAAAATCCATACATCATACAAATAACTTAAGAAAACTCATGCTAGCCTAAAATTAGAACATTCAAATCTACAAAAAGAGCATGAAGTTTTTCTCAAAGATCATGCAACGATTGATTCAAATCACATGGCTCTCCTTGATGAATTTGATGAATTAAACAAGAAGCATTTGGAATTAGTTGAGAAAAGTAATGCATTAAAAGCTTCACACACCTCACTTAATGATGATCTTAAGAAATCTAAAGAGATTGAAAAAGATTTGAGGATTGAGAATGATGCATTAAAAAGAACTAACTTGAGAATTCAAAATGATTTATGTAAGAAAGCTAGGATGACACCGACTTTTAATCAAAGGCCAGAACCTAGGAAGAGGCATTTTTATCCAAACCATTTAAGAAAACCTTTTCCTGGAGTTCAATGTTTTTCTTGTGGCATGCTAGGACACATCTCACACACTTGCACAGTTCACCGCAGTACACATTGGGCGTGGAGACCTAAGATGCATGATTCAAAGCATACCATATCTACATTGCACTCTACATTTCCTAAGAAGGAGCCCAAATCTGTTTGGGTTCCTAAAACTGACTGTTGTTGAGTTTTGCAGGAGCGCTCTCACCAAAGACCTCGTGGGAGCATAAGGTAACTGAATATAAGGAGGCTTGCAGCTCACTTGCTTGAAATCTTTTAGTTTCTTTTGTATGTTTTTTTTTGTTTTTGTGTTCACTTTGTGCTGTTTTCTTTTAAGTTGTTGTTTTTGTTTTTTTTTTTTCTTTGGTCTTTATTTTGGGCTTTCATATGATAAAACTTCTCAAGCTTTTAAATATTGGAGTTTTTGGAGATAGGGTTTAGCTTTTTAAAATTGGTTAAAGGGAGTAAACTGTTGATGTTTCCTTTTTCCTTCTTCTGACTTTGTTCAGTGGCATGATTTTCTTCTATAAAACAAAAGTCTAAACTCAGTTTAACCAATGGCTTTTTAAGATCTCTTTCTAAATCTTGCTACATTAAAACATCTTATGCATAATAGTCAAAATGCTTTGATATCATTCAAGCTTTTGAAATCTTACCATTGCAGTTATCACGTGATTTTGATTTTGTGTTGTGGATTGTTCTTCCCTATGTTAGAGAGAGAGCTCCTATTCTCTAATATTTGGAGGATATACTCACAACTAAGTTTTTTTTTAAGGGTATATTAAAGATTTTTTAGCTTGCAAAAGTTAAAAAGGAAAAAGGCCAATAAAGTCAAATTGAAAAGAAAGCTATATACACAAAAGTGTATCAAAAATCAAAAGATGCTCAAAGAGCCAATAAAAGTGACAAGAGGCATAAAATTAGCCCACTAAATGCAAGCTATCATCTCTTTGGTAAAACTCTTAAAACTTAGAAAACTCATTAATTATGTGATACGTTCAAAGATTTGATTTCAAATTCCATGATTGAGAAAAACTATTTTGGTTTATTACTTATGAGATATTTTAGTTGATAACAAGTCTTGATTGGATCTTCTTATTCTTTTTGTTATTCCGAGTCAGGACTCCGTTGTTTTTAAGAGAACTTTGTACCCTGAAGAATGTCCGATCTAGGGTAAATGGAATCAGTTTTTCTACCTTCTTCTAATTGGATTTTGTTAAACCTCTTGATCTCCTAAAAACTTTAAAAAATTAAATTCATGAAAAGAATTCTCATATGATCCCTCCATAAAACAAAAAAAAAAATAGAAAAATTAAAATCCAAAAATATTCATTGTTTATTTTATTTATTTTTGTGTCTTTGACTGTCTTTTCTTGTGTTTTATTTTTGAGGGTCTTGATCATCACCATTCTTTTCTTGATTTCAAATACTAGTCACATCGGCCTGGCCGATATTTTTATCGTCCTGGCCGATATGACAAATTCTTTCCAAAATCCATCTGCTGACCTTTTTGCTGTGCTTACTGAAATTCATCGTCCTGGCCGATACATTATCGTCCTGGACGATTTGATCAAACTCATGATGATAGTCCTGGCCGATAGTAAATTTGTCTGGCCGATGCATTCTATGTGCATCGTCCTGGCCGATACACTGGACCGTCCGGGACGATCCACGTGTCAGTACGTTTTGATCTTTAAATTCAGCCCCGGACGATCCATTATTGGACCATCGGCCGGGCCGATCCACTGTTCGTCCTGGACGATACACGTGGCAAGCATTTAAAACGTTTTAACTTCGGCCGGTACGATCAATTATTGTGCATCGTCCTGGACGATACACCTAATCGGCCTGAACAATCTGCTTTTTCAACGGTCGTCCGGACTGACTCCTCGGGCCGATAGCCTGTGTCTAATCGGCCTGGCCGATATCTGATCGGCCCGGACGATTGGACCGCCTTTTTGACCAATCGGCCTGTACGTAATTATTGACACATATCGGCCTGGACGATTCCGCGATCGGCCAGGACGATATGAATGTTTCTTTAAATTCAGGCCGATCCAGCCATGTTTTTCACTCCTCATCCTTTCTCCTTTGTGTTTTTGCTTAAGTTCTCTCAAATGGCTGGTGGGAAGCGCGTCCGTCAGACCTCTGGAAGTTCCTCGAGGGCAAGGGTTGACCCTCGTTTCCGTGAAGCAGAAGATGAAGCTGCATATCATCGCTATAAAGAATGTGGAATTACTGTTTCCAGAATTATCAATCCAGTCCACATCTCTTACCCGGTAATGGATCTCTTCGCTCACACTTCCCTTTGCTTCATTCTGTCTCTTGTTTTCCCCTTCAATTCTGAGTTCCTTCTAGAATTTTTTGCAAACCTGCGCATCAACTCCACCTTCACAGCCCTGTCCTCCTATGTGAATCGACGCCCTGTCGAAATCACATATCAGGACTGTGTTGATCTCTTACAGCTATCCACCACCGGAGATAAGCTGCACTTAATTGCCCCTGACCCTGATCTTGACTGGTCCACGGCAATTCACTTTCTTCGCCAGACTAATGTCCGTTACCATGTTGGAGAGACTAGCTCTTTAGTCAGAGATGCTAGGACAATCCAACATGACCTTCGCACCTCCGTCATTCCAAAAGCCGGCGACCGTGTCCACATTACCCCTCTACTTTCCCTCACTATCTTCTATATCATGGCTCATAGAGAATTCAACACTGTTGGCCTATTTTTTCGTTACATTGATCACCTAACAACAATTCGCGATCCAGGCCACAGAAGAAAGCCAAATCTAGCCTTAGGACACATCATAGCCTATGTTCTTGAAACTAAATACCAACTTCAATATCCTATACCACCAAACATTCCAACTCCCTTCTACTCAAACAACTCCTTCAGCACCCTTCACAGTACTCGTCTCCACCCTGAGGAACCTCAGGGGGCTCGAGAGGAGGAGGCTCCCGCTCCAGCTCCCTTTCCTGACCCTGTCCCTCTCCACCAACACTCACCGGTTGATCAGTTGATTGAGAGATTTGATCGATGGGAGACCCGATTTGATGCATATGTTGCTGCCCAGGAGCAGCAACACTCTGAGGACATTGCCCGTTACGAGCATCACCGCGCTGAGGATTTAGCTCGATTTGACAGCTTTCTTACTCACCAGCAGCAGCAGCATGACCAGGACATCGCCTGGTTCAATGCTCAGTTTACTACCCTTGCTAGTTACTTTCAGCAGCCACCTCCACCTCCTCCATCTGATGATCAGGATCCCTCGTTCTTTTAGTTTGTACTTTGAGTTATTGTTTCTTATCTTTTTTGTCTTTCGTGATGTTTGTTTTTCTTCTTTCTTCTTTTCTCTGCTGTTTCTGGACTCTTGTGTTTTGCCATCATCAAAAAGGGGGAGATTGTTGCAAATCTATTTTTCATGTCTTATGTTTTGATGATTGACAAACACTGCTTTTCTTGGACAGCTTGTTGCTTCTAACTTTTCAGGAATCGACGATCGGACAATCAAAAAGGAGCCAAGTTCAGAAATGCGTAGGTTTAGGGTTGAGTTAGTCTGTACTTTTATTTTTTACCTTTTGAGTCCTCTTGTAATAGTCAAAAAGACTGATGCTTTGTAACCCTTCACACACACACTTGAGAGACTTAGAAATTCTGTTTTTACTCATATCGGCCAGGACGATTTCTTTGATCGGCCTGGCCGATCAGCTTAAAACAGAAAGTCTAATTAAGGATTCTTAATTAAGTCAGCCGACGTTAACAGATCGTCCTGGACGATACGTGTATCGGCCAGGACGATAAGCTCAAAACAGAAATAAGTAGCCGCCATGGACAAGTATGGTATACCATATCTTTAAATTATCGGCCAGGATGATCCTCGTATCGGCCTGGACGATATTAACAATTTATGCCATAATTGTTCAGGAAATCAAGGAAGTAATTAAGGATGATTGATACGATCATATCATCCTAGACGATCGAAAGATCGGCCAGGACGATCTAGTCAAAAACCTTAAGTTACTTCAGGATGATCAATATCGGCCAGCCCGTATTCAGGGCTATTGTCAGGATGATTTTCCTCTGATTTGAACTGATCGGCCAGGACGATCGTGAGATCGGCCTGGACGATCAAGCCAATTTTCAATCGTCCAGCTTTACATCCAGGGCTATGCTCTGGCCGATCTTCATTGATTTGTATTGATCGGCCAGGCCGATATCCATATCGGCCTGGACGATATTGTCGGCAACTTGCAATTAATGAGCTCTTTTGGAGCTCTTCTATTTAAGAGCTTCTTGTTCAACGTTTTTAAGAGATCTTTTGGCTGCTACCTTGACCTAAGAAGGCCTTGAGGAGAGAAAGAGAGAGAGAAGAGAGAGAGAGAGGATCTTGTGAGGGGGAGCTTGTGAGGGGTTTCACAAGGGTTGCTTCAAGGATCTCTCTGCGTCATCTTCGTCTAGAGTTTCTCGTCCGTGGAAGGGTCGATAGAGGTAAGGAGCTTTGCTTTTAGTTCTGGTTCTCTGCCAGCTTCAGGAGGAAGCAAAAGGAGATAGGTTCTCTGCCTTGCCGGGGTGGCAAAAAGGAGGTTCTTGTGAGGGTTTCTCCACCTAGCCGTGGGGGCTAAAGGAGAGTCACTTTTTGTGTAGTGCAATACTTGGAGGGTGCCTCCAAGGAGTGGACGTAAGTCGAGTCGACCGAACCACTATAAATTTCTGTGTTCTTTTTCTTGCTTCCGCACTTTTAAATTCCGCATTATTTTTGTGGTGTGATTTGGTTTATGTGATTTTATTTCTTTGTTTAAAAAGAAGTTTTTTAAAATACCAATTCACCCCCCCTCTTGGTTAGTTTGGGACTAAGTTCATAGGGCTTAACATCCCCATCGAACTTTCACTCAGTATAAAGTTATATCTATAGAAATCTTTTTTTAAACTTTGTTCGATATCAATCTGTATGAATGCTCAATACTGGTCAGTATTGATAGGTATTGCTCAGTATAAAGTTATATATATATATATCTTTTTTAACTTTGCTCGGTATTAATCTGCATGAATGATCACTACTGGTCAGTACTGATAGGTATCCCTCGGTATATACTTATATATATAGAAATCTGTTTTAACTTTGGCTAGTATCAATCTGTAAGAATGCTCGGTACTGATAGGTATTACTCAGTATAAAGTTAAATTTTGTTTATTTATTCTCTATTATGCAAGGATATACTCCAAAGATTCAATTCTGATATATAACTTCAACTTTTAGTGAAGTTTGCAATCATTTGGTTGCTACATTTGGAGAATAAATTGTTGATAGACTTAGGAAACTCCACATAAATCAGTTCTTAATATTGCCTCCATTCCCTCAGAATGTTGCCCTTGTGTATATGTTGTTGACGAAGTGGGACCTGCGAAAGGAGTGTTTTGTTATTAATATACATATGTTAAAGTTTACTTCTGATGAGATTGCACTGATGCTTGTATTACCCAATAGATGTGTTAAATTTGAGCCATAAAGTGGTAGAATAGCTGCAAAAATAGCAAATGACATCGGGCATGACATTGAAAGTTTGGATGTGTCCACTCCGATTGAATATCTGGTGAAAGAATTTATAATTTACTCATTATCAAACTTTTTCTTTCCAATGAGTAACTTTCGGGTACCATCTGCAATTCTTAATGTTATAGGGAATGTAGATGTTTTTTTAACATATAATTGGCCTGAATCCATTAGGGATTTCCTAGTGGTGGAGTTCAATGCCATTTCAAAAAAGTATTCCAGGGGCACTCCACTCGATTACTTTAATGAATTTGTAATCATTGTCAACTCTTGACCCTAAAGTAATCTCGTCTAGGGGGACATCCCTTTGTTTTCCAGCAGAGAGATCAATCATTTCTTCTCCGTTGACTGATAACTTAAAGTTTTGAAATTCTATCCCAAACTGGATCAAGTTACCAGAGGTAATTCCTTCTATTATCAAGTTTCTATCCATAGAGAAGATGAGTTTTCCAGCCATTTGAGTATTTAAGTATCCTGGAATTAAGGAAAAGTGATTTAAGTTAGTCAATTTTGAATTAAAATTTGAATTTTAAGCATGATTAATTTTCTCTAAATCTTGAACCTCAATATGTTGAGTTTTCACCAAATAAGAGAGTTTACAAAATTGATTGAGAATATTCAAGGAACCTGGCTTAACTCCTTTGCTCTACCAATTAACTTGGAGGCAAAATGTCAAAGCCCGGCTTAGACAAAGATTTCATCACTCGCCTCTCTATTTGAAAGGTATTTTCTTTTAGATGTTGGCCACACTCACCCAAGAAAGAAATGGGTAGAGGGACCAACGAAAGAAAGGTAGTTAAGACTACCGATGAAACAAAATTTTGCCATTATTAAAGATGGAGAGAGAGATTTGTCCCACCGGGCGTGCCATTTTTTGGTGGTGGAATTTTAGAAAACAGGTTTTGAAAAATATTAGTTTTCTTTGGAACTTAAAATTGAATTCTAAAATCAAATTGTCTCATTAGAAAAAGTATTTCACCTCGAGAGGTGAAAATAAAATTTCATAATGCTATTCAGATTTAGAATTATGAAATTCATCTTGAATATCGTGATCGGATGCTAAAGAGAACTTCATATGGCCCCGAAGGGTCAAAATACGATTCTACTGAATATCCAACCACAATATTCAAGATATGTGATCGTTGATTTCACATCCAAAGCCTTATCAAAGAAAAGTGTATCTCCCCGTAGGGAGAAAATACTATTCGATGATAATTCTTTGATTGTTATAATAACGATCACTAGTATTTTAAGTTTTTCCAAAGAATTCCAATTGAACTTTGAAAAATCAATTTTAAAATCAGGTGTGTGTGGTTCTAAATTTCCTACGAGCGCAAGCCCTCGTAGTTAATTACATCGTAGGGAGACAAAATCCCCTACAAAAACTCTCGATTAAAATAGTGGCAAAATTTTATAATATTTTCTAGGGGTGATATCAAAAAGAGATGAATTTTGGAAACTCAAAAAAGAATGGATCAAAATTGAGCAGTTATTAACGGAGTTAAATGAGGAGAGGTAGGGGACACTTTAAGATTTCAGAACCATCCGGAAGTGTCCCAACTTAATCTAAGTGTTGGGCTTTATGTTTTAGGATTGAAATGAAGCTTTAATTAGAGTTAAGTATTTTATTAGAAATTTGGGACTGTATTCCCGAAATTTGGAGTCTTATAATTAAAGATCTGCCCCGGAACCTAAATCTATTTTGGACACTGGACCACAGTCGTCCGATCCTAACTAATACAGTGCAAGGTCTGGACTTACCCTGGCCTGGATTGGGGAGCCAGTTAACCACCTAGTCGATTTAAAAGAGATGAGTCCAGTCTTTTATAAAAGAGTGGTAGGGACGTTATATTTAAAGTTTTGGAGAGTTGGGGCCGACATCTAGAGATTTTCCTAATTGGCCCCTTTGACTTATGTTGGGTGTAAAAATGCTAAAACTGATGAGATTAAAATTTTGACTCTTTTAATTCATTTCTAATGCAATGCATGCTGGTTAATAACTCTAAATCAGATATGCTTGAAATTTTAAAAACAGGCTTAGAAAAATAATTTTTAAGAAGACTGGACTTCCCCAGGTCCGGCGCCTCGTCCTCATAGGTCAGACTATCCGGACTCTACCCGCAGACGGGGAAGGGTCTAAAACAAGGAAAGGAGAAGTGCAGAAATATGCATGCGACCCCGGGGTCGATCCCCGGCTAATTCCCTAGATTCGTTATCTTTCTATGTTGTTTAGACTCACTAAAATTTTAGACTTTTAAGGTTATGAGTAGAAAACTTTCACACCCTCACGAGTCTCACGTATCCATGCGAAAATAAAAAGCGGCATACAATCGCCAAAAACTTGTAAAAACAAGTAATCCTAAAGGCAATCAACTCATCACATCAAATATAAATTAATTAATAAATGTTCATAGGCAGAATTTCCTTGCTTATTACAAACCAGAATATTACAGAAAGTAAAGTGGCCGGGCACCACTGACAACAACCCGGATTCTAAACCTAGTAATGACGCAAGTAGTTTTGAGTGGGATATTCTCAATCTTCAATCTTCAGTCTTGTTCTTCTTTGGGCTCCTTTTGCTTCAAGCTCCTTTGATTCTTCGTACTGGACTACCCAAATGGATAAGAGGGCACTTCTTTTAAGGGGAAGGCCACTCTTTCCTCTTTGGGTAGGGAGGAGTGTGGCCCAAATTTGGATCTCTAAATAGAAAAGGTCTACTCCCCTTAGGGGCATCCTTTTCTCTTCGGAGTCCAAGATTTGGACCTATATATATCCCAACTCAAAATCTGACTTTCACAACACTTAACACTTATACAAATTACATTTATTTGAAAATAAAATCTAGACTCACCTGCAGGGTTATCCTAAGCAGTTAATGAAAAGCAATTATTCCCAAGCAGTTATATATGAGCAGAAAAGTAAGTAAAACACACTGGCCACACTCTTTTTATTTGGGGGGCTTTAGCAGCTGAAGCACCTGTGCAAAGAGTTTATAATATTTATGCATTTTTTTATTTGCCCCCTTTTTATTGCCCTGCATGAGCGTGGCCACCTGCAGAAAACTGTGTGAACATCTAGATCGTACCTAACCTAAGGGGAATCTAGTCGCCAAACACATCAATCCATCCACAGAGTGCAGAAAAGTAAGCAGACACAACAAAACAATTTCATCCACAACATGCAGTGAAAACTACGAAAAATCCGGCACACAACAGTAAAGTAAACACCGGCCTAACCTAGATCTAGAGTTGGTCGTCCTAGCACATCATCTAAAGTGTGTGTAAAAGGTCGTGTGGCTGGGGTAAATCCTAAAGTGGGTGATTAGTTGAAGTTGTCTAGAAAAGTTCTGAATTTGTTAAGGCTCAAAAGGGGATTTATATTAAAATTTAAGTATCAATAGATTAAGAATTTTAATTAAATATATTTTAAAAGTTAATTGATTACTATCTTTGTTTCACACCGAGGCCGTGAAGTTTATTTCACCTTCCTTGGGGCTAAGCTAATAGCCTCGTAGGCCTGGGTTACCTAGTAGCAATTTGGGTTGATTAAGTTATTTAAAAATGAGTTAGTTACTGATTTTAATGGGTTGGTTGAGAATTTTATTATTCTATTAAGAAAATTCTGGAATTTGAAAGGGTTAATAGGTTTTAAGAGATTATCCGGATGTGCTAACTAAGAGGTCAAAATTTGACTTTTAAAATTAGAGTTAATATTAAAAGTTTAGGATTTTAATAAATAATAGACCTAATTATGAGTTGTTAGACAGTTAGTACATTCAATTTGAAGTTTTCTATCAAAAGTTATGATTTTTAGAGGTTTTAACCCGGTTTTGACCTAGAGTTGACCAAAAATTTGACTTTTTGAAATTAATGATTTTCTGGATCTTTAACATTTTTAACAAATATTAGACATTATTATGAGTTGAATGCAAGTGAGTTTAATCAATTTGGATTTTATTTGAATTAGTTATGAATTATTGAAGTTTTGAATATTTAATGAATTTTTGTTCAATTAAAGGCCTTGAGTCTTAATTTAGAATGATTATGACTTTGCTCTATGATTGGTAAGAGTCGATTAAGGTTGATTAAGATTGATTTAGGCTTTCGAAGAATTTTATTTGATTTATTGTAATTTATTGAACATTAAAACTTTTAAAGAGAAAAACATCTAAATCTACTAGTTATCTTGAGATCAATTAATGTCAAATCAAAGTGAGTTTAATCATTGGGTACATGACACTAGTTTTATATGTTTGGTTTTATGCCAAAAAGGATGTATGTAGTTCTTCCTAGATTGATCTAAGTTGGCTAAGACCGGGTCCTTAATTGTTGTCCTTAGTATCACTAGATTATAGGATAGCAATCAATATTCTTCTAACCCTTGGACACTAGTTTACAATCACATCAACACAAACAATAAACAATAAAAGTGCTCCTAATGTTCTATGGAAGGATTATAGTGAATTATTATAGTTATAGGTCATTTAATGACCTATAAACTTAAACAACTTACCATAGAGGAATAGATACATCAAGTTAGAATGAAATGATCTTGGGATATATATCTATGCATATGCATATCAATATCTCTAAATCAAGAGTCAATCTAATTTGATATGATGATCATGCACAATTTATTGGTTAATTAAACTAGGTTAAGCATGATATTGAAGGTGGATTTTAACTAAACCATACATGATCAAGATCTAAACCTATTTTCAGTGAAAGGAACACTTTACACTGATCCCATAGAACTCTAACATGATATGATTTGGATTTTAAATTAAATTGTTTATGAATTTCCAAAAATCTGAATCAAATCTTGATCTAGATTTTTGTAAGTTCATAAACAAAATGATATTGCATCAAAATGACTTAGGAAAATTACAGGAGATCAACCCTATGCTCTATTACACCTCGGCCAAAATTCAGATAAAAATAGTTCATATTTATTATTTAAAAATTAAAATAGGGTTTTCTGTATGAATGAAATTAATAATTAAATACTACTTAAAATAATTTTAAATTATTTTTAAAATAAAGTACTTAAAAATACAAACAAAACAAGCCCAAGAATTCCAAAAATGGATCAGAATTGAAATTCTGGTGAATTTTTGAAGTTCGGGGGATTTTCTAAATTTATTTAGATGTTTTAAATACTCAGTCAAACGGCGGCGCTGACTGGGACACGCGGCGGGAGAGGATGCAGTCACGCGGATGGCGGCAGTCATGCGGGGCCCGCCACTTAACCAGCTTGGCAGGAATTAGGGCCGTCAGATCTACAGCGGGTTAGATCTAACGGCTGAGATCAATCCCGTGGTGCTGAAATCGATCTGGAATGATCGGACGGCTGTCAAAGGTCCCGCGGTTTAAATCTAGGGTGCAGATCTGGTCGAACGAAACTCTGCCAGACCACGATTTCAATGGATTGAAACGGGGTTCGAACCCGACCCGATCTCAGCCGTTGATCTGAACAGAACAGATCCAACGGTTGAGGGATCGTCTTCCTCCTCAGTCCAAACTGAGAACCCTAGGGGTATATTTCATTTCGTTCTCTTAAGATACTGAACCAAATGACTTAAGATTTTGAGCAGAGATGTATTAGAGTATAGTGAGTAATGGGGAGGTATTTATAAGTCCTTTGATGCAATATTGAATGGGTTATTTAAGAACCTAGAAAACAAACTAGGGTTTAGGATTTCTCACCGTGTTGATTTTTTTTACGGTTGAATTTGTAGACTGTCCACGTGTTGATCTCCTTCAGGCTTCAAGCTTGGAGGATCACTGGAAACGGAGTTGGAGGAGTTTGAATGGAAGTGGCTCTCGGTCAAGCTCCGATCTCGCCGCCGGCAGCTTCAAAACACCAGAAACCGATGGGAAAATGAAGGTAGGGCTTAGAGAAATCAAAACGAAACTCAAGATGCTCTGGGAGATGTCTGGAATGCAAGATCACTTCGAATTAGTAGGATTCGTCCCTCTTGCCTATTCACGAGTGTGGAGCCTAAAGGGACGGTGGGGATTGATCAGGGAGAGTGCTGGGATGATGGACACCTGTTCCAGACTGTTAGGGGACAGGAGGAGCGGCTGCCTCAGGTGAAAAAGACATAGAGTCCTTTTCAAGCATAGGGGGACCACTAGGTTGATAGCTCGGGTCTAGAGCCATGCCAGCAGCTGGGGGAAGTCAGGTCAGGTTTAGGAAAGCTTCTAGAGTCAAAGGGAATGCTTGGACTGGCCTGAAATGGGAAGGGGAAAGAATTCAAATAGGTTTGACCGGGTGAGCCCATTTGAATTCCCATTGACTGTTTGACTGGTCAATGGGATCAAGACCTGCTGAGTTGGCATCAAAGCAGGTTGTGAGGTCCCTCCCAATGGCCGGATGAGTTTAATTTGGGCTGGGTTCAATGGGTTGAAGGGTTTTGAATATGAAAATGGTCCTTTGATCCTTGAGTTGACTTGTTGACCAGTCAACCCAATCAAGGGTTTATGTAATTGCACCAAGGTAGTCCAAATGGGCTGATTAGGTGGATTAGAGGGTGATTCTACGAGTCATGCATGTCAATTGAATCAAGAAGGCTTAATGGGCCCTTAATGGGCTTTTAGGCCAAAACTGGTTGACTTGATCAACCAGTTGGGTTCAGGGGCTGGAAATGAATTTAACATATTCAGAATGTCATCCTGAGTCTATTGGATGTTGTCCCACGGTTTGGAGGGGTCAATTTGGTCAAAATCCCAATTTGAACCCTTAAGGGTCTTCTTGGGTCAACCCTGTTGACTTGGTCAACCAGGTTGGCTCAGGAGCTGGGAATGGGTTCAGAAGGTTTGAAATGAAATTTGAAACTTGCTGCAAGTGATTGCATTCAATTTAGAATTCATTTGGTCTGAAATGCCTGTTTGAGCCCCAAAGGGATATTTTGGTCATTTTGGGCTTATGGCCACTAGGGGCTGAAATGAGTCCAGAAAAACACAGTTTATTGATCAACATATCAAGATTAATAGTCTGGAAGTGACTAAAGGCTTTGGTGAAGACCCTAGGGTCGGAATCTTTAAAGTGACAGGTCCAGTGGCATAGGATGTAAATATTTGAAGGTTTTACAGCCTTTGGATTTTAATTCAGATTCTGGGGTTAGAGACCTCAGAATGAGCTCAAAGTTGGAGGGTAACCTCTAGAGACATGTCTTATCACTTTGTAAGTGATAGACCCTACATCAGAGGCCATTTGACTGGGTTTCAAGGTATATGAAAAATCAATGAAATAGGGCTTCATGACCAAGCCTTTGAATCCTGGATTTGAGTCTGAATTTCTGGATTTGGAATGAATTTCAGGTTTGAATGATTAATATTGAAGTATCCAAATCATTTACAATCATGTTGTGATTGTTAATGGATGGATAAGGTCAAAGCTATATTAAAGGTGGGATCAAAGTCTAGGTTGAAATTTGGATTCTCAAGTGAATTGAGTCAAAGTTTGGATATATTTGAAATTTGAATTAATTTGGATTTGAATTGAATGGAGTTCAGATTGATTTGAGGTTTGAATTGATCAAGGGTAGGGATTGATTTGAGTCTGGATTGGTCCTAGAATCTAGAGAGATTCTAAGATCTAGGATCTAGAAGGGTTCTAGGATTTGGAATCTAGAATGGTTCTAAGATTTAGAATCTAGAGTATGGAGGAATCCTAAGCTCTAGAGTAGATCCTAGGGTCTGGGGTCTGGAAGAATCCTAAGGTCTAGAATAGATCCTAGGGTCTAGATTAGTCTGGAGTCTGGATGGGTCTTAGTGACCTCATACAAAAATGAGGTCAACAAATGGACCCCCAATGTGTGTAGTAGAAGGAACTTCTACTGCACACACTGGCGTTGACCGAATGGAAGTAGAATTTTGAGAATGAAAGGGAGAGCATCTCCCGACCTCAAGCCTATAGGATGCTAATGGAAGGCTTACACCTATTAGATAAGGAAAACTGGTGAAACCAAGGTAGTGAATATCTAACCTTGGGTCTATGGAAGGGCATCACCCAACCTTAGGCCTATAGGATGATGATTGAAGACTTACTCCAAATAGGCAGATTAACTGGAAACCAAAGTAGGGAATACCTAGCTTTGGGTCTAAGGAAGGGCATCACCCAACCTTAGGTCTACAGGATGCTGATAGAAGACTTACTCCTAGTAGACGGATCAACTGGAAACCAAGGTAGGGAATACCTAACCTTGGGTCTATGGAAGGGCATCACCCAACCTTAGGCCTATAGGATGCTGATAGAAGACATACTCCAAATAGGCAGATTAACTGGAAACCAAAGTAGGGAATACCTAGCTTTGGGTCTAAGGAAGGGCATCACCCAACCTTAGGTCTATAGGATGCTGATAGAAGACTTACTCCTAGTAGACGGATCAACTGGAAACCAAGGTAGGGAATACCTAACATTGGGTCTAAGGAAGGGCATCACCCAACCTTAAGCCTATAGGATGCTGATAGAAGACTTACTCCAAATAGGCAGATTAACTGGAAACAAAAGTAGGGAATACCTAGCTTTGGGTCTAAGGAAGGGCATCACCCAACCTTAGGTCTACAGGATGCTGATAGAAGACTTACTCCTAGTAGACAGATCAACTGGAAACCAAGGTAGGGAATACCTAACCTTGGGTCTAAGGAAGGGAATCACCCAACCTTAGGCCTATAGGATGCTGATAGAAGACTTACTCCAAATTGGCAGATTAATTGGAAACCAAAGTAGGGAATACCTAGCTTTGGGTTTAAGGAAGGGCATCACCCAACCTTAGGTCTACAGGATGCTGATATAAGACTTACTCCTAGTAGACGGATCAACTGGAAACTAAGGTAGGGAAACCTAACCTTGGATCTAAGGAAGGGCATCACCCAACCTTAGGCCTATAGGATGCTGATAGAAGACTTACTCCAAATAGGCATATTAACTAGAAACCAAAGTAGGGAATACCTAGCTTTGGGTCTAAGGAAGGGCATCACCCAACCTTAGGTCTACAGGATGATGATAAAAGACTTACTCTTAGTAGATGAATCAACTGGAAACATAGGTAGGGAATACCTAACCTTGGTTCTAAGGAAGGGCATAACCCAACCTTTGACCTATAGGATGCTGATAGAAGACTTACTCCTAATAGGCAAATTAACTAGAAACCAAAGTTGGGAATACCTAGCTTTGGGTCTAAGGAAGGGCATCACCCAACCTTAGGTCTACAGGATGCTGATAGAAGACTTACTCCTAGTAGACGGATCAACTGGAAACCAAGGTAGGGAATACCTAACCTTGGGTCTAAGGAAGGGCATCACCCAACCTTAGGCCTATAGGATGCTGATAGAAGACTTACTCCTAATAGGCAAATTAACTGGCAAACTAGGGTGGTGCCTCGAAGGGCGTACTCCACCACTAGAGAATGGTCATGTGGGGAGGAAACTTGCTCCACACAGAGGACCTCAACTGGAAAACTAGGATGGTGCCACGAAGGGCGTACTCCACCACTAGCGAATGGGAATCATGATGGTGCCACGAAGGGCGTACTCCACCACTAATCCCCGGGTCAAATGCTAGGGTGGTGCCACGGAGGGCTTACTCCACCACTAGCGGGCCTAATCCTAAGGGAAGGAAGGACCTAACCTTGAGGAAAAGAGAATTGAAAACAATTGATTGATGATTTTTAACTTGATTTGATTTCTATGAATTTTAAGGGGTATTTTGATGTTTAATTTGATCCTCATCATGCATGATACTTCTTAAAGAACCACCCAAATGAAATTAATCATCTGGTGGCATCTTCAAAATTAATCAATTGTCATGAACCTCCCTTATAGATCATCTCTGGTGGACGATCCAGTCAACATTGATTCAAAACTTCCATTAATCTTATGGTGGACTAAAATTAGTCTCGAAAGGACTATTTCCAAGTCTCATACTTGGAAAGTCCTGAGGTGACACAATTTATAATGAGCTTGAATCATACGTGACTTATGTAATTTCATATTTTATTGAGTTCAAAACAACTTTCTTCAAGGCCTTTAAGATCCTCCAATTGGAGTCAGGCACTCTACTTAGTTGTGACTCAATTTTGAAAGTCAATTTTGTACGATGTAAAACACACCTCTATTTGAGAACAACCTTGGACCCAGCATAGAGTGTTATTTTACATAGTGGATCTTAAAAGAAACGATGCCTATGTTTAAAGATTCACATATATCTCTTGAGAATGGGATTTGAATTCTTATCGAAAATAGAAGATTCATTCTTTTTATTGAAAATTTCCTCTTAATCATTTGGACCCTGTCAAAATGACAAGTGGGAACAAATTCAAAAGTATAGTAAGAGGTAGAGTGACCCCAATTGACCCAAAAAGAGCCAAGGGTTTTGGATTTTGTTGACCCGGATCAAATTTTATAGAAACTAAACTAAGTTCTCCCTTGTAGAAAGTTTGAATTAAAATTAATTTCAAAAGGATTTAAGTTGGATCGAGAACTTTAATCGTTTCAATTCTCTTGCATAGAATTTTCTATCTAATAACTGTCCATGCATGACAATAAATCTAGATTCAAGATTTTTCAAAGTCAAGCTATTAAATATGATCGGGCTCTTTGAGATTTAAAGATTTAAAAAGAAGGAAGCCTCTTTCACTTTTTTTTTTGTGACGTGCTTTGCATATCTTTTAATTTCTTTGACGCACTTTGTGCCTTTTTTTAATGCACTTTGTGCATCCTTTGAATTTTCTTCTCTCTTTTTTTTTGATAAGAGGCTTCACTTTCTTTAAAACCTTAACATGATTGCTCTCTCTTTTTTTTTTTTTAATCCAGGATTATATCGCAAGTATAAGAGAAGAAAACTCATTCTCTTATCCAAGGAAGAATAATCCCCAAATTGGACCCAATCTTTTGATAAAAAAAATATCAACTTGACTTTGAAAATCATTGAATAGATTTAGAACATGCAAGAGAAGCCAATAAGATGAAAAATCGTGAGAAGACTAAGATGATTTTCATTTCTAAAACCAACTTAAATTTGATACAAATTTTAATTCAAAAATCAGATCAACCCGCAGAAGCGGTGGGAGGGAGGTGCCTTTAAAGATCCAGTGGGGTCAACCACGACTCTCTCCTATTTTTGATTAAAAGTAGAGGTCAATCTTCATTAAAAAGATGGATCAACTATCTTAAAAAATTTTGACCCAGTACACTTGAGAAATAATATGATTTCCTTCAAAATAGTAAGTCCAGGTGGCAAGGCCCAATCAATGTAAATTATATTTCCATAATCTCTTAAGAGGAAGAGATTATTGTGGGGTCTGCACTATCCCTAACTAATGATGCATCATCTCAATTTAAGGATCTATCGCGATAGGACCCATCTAGAAGCTAAATTCAAATTGTGTCACTATCTGATAAGATCTCATATCCATTATTATTTCCCTCCCTAATTACTAGTAACCTAGCAATTATGAGAGTGGCACCCTGGGTGGTTTCTGCACATCCTCCTCTATAAAAGACGTAGTGGGGCACGTGTAGTAACGTGACCAAACTTCATCTAGTAGAGTGGATGGGTCATAACCTTCAACTAGGGGCCGATGGTCTATTGCAGGTGATTGCTTGGTTCTTTCTTGATTGATTCTCTCTGTGTAGTAGTCAAGAAGGTGTATTGGAGATTGTGCTCTCATTTTCACAACCTCCCTCCTTTGAATAACAGGAGTAGGGTGGAAAACATTTCCACCATGGAGGGGGTAGGTGTAAGGAGCAACAAATTCTCGATTGGCCTCAAATTTAGCTTGTTTCAAGGCTTCTACCTCAGCAGTCCTTTTGGCCTTAGCAACCTTCTTTATTACCCTTTTAAGGCATCTCTTCCACTTATTTTTGCTGGCAACATTGGTGTTAGAACTTGATCCAATCTCATATTGAGATGGTAATCCTTCCATTGTTAATGGTTCTGTGTTCTTATCCTCCTGAGTAGAGGGCACAGTGGTCAAAGGGGCGACAACGACCTTCATTATAGAGATGGGGGAGTCAACTCCTAACCCTAAAGTAATCTCGACTAGGGGGACATCCCTTTGTATTCCAGCAAAGAGATCAATCATTTCTTCTCCGTTGACTGATAACTTAAAGTTTTGAAATTCTATCCCAAACAGGATCAAGTTGCCAGAGGTAATTCCTTTTATTGTCAAGTATCTATCCAGGGAGAAGATGAGTTTTCCAGCCATTTGAGTATTTAAGTATCCTGGAATTAAGGAAAAGTGATTTAAGTTAGTCAATTTTGAATTAAAATTTGAATTTTAAGCATGATTAATTTTCTCTAAATCTTGAACCTCAATATGTTGAGTATTCACCAAATAAGAGAGTTTACAAAATTGATTGAGAATATTCAAGGAACCTGGCTTAACTCCTTTGCTCTACCAATTAACTTGGAGGCAAAATGTCAAAGCTCGGCTTAGACAAAGATTTCATCACTCGCCTCTCTATTTGAAAGGTATTTTCTTTTAGATGTTGGCCACACTCACCCAAGAAAGAAATGGGTAGAGGGACCAACAGAAGAAAGGTAGTTAAGACTACCGATGAAACAAAATTTTGCCATTATTAAAGATGGAGAGAGAGAGATTTGTCCCACCGGGCGTGCCATTTTTTGGTGGTGGAATTTTTGAAAACAGGTTTTGAAAAATATTAGTTTTCTTTGGAACTTAAAATTTAATTCTAAAATCAAATTGTCTCATTAGTAAAAGTATTTCACCTCGAGAGGTGAAAATAAAATTTCATAATGCTATTCAGATTTAGAATTATGAAATTCATCTTGAATATCGTGATCGGATGCTAAAGAGAACTTCATATGGCTCAGAAGGGTCAAAATGCGATTCTACTGAATATCCAACCACAATATTCAAGATGTGTGATCGTTGATTTCACATCCAAAGCCTTATCAAAGAAAAGTGTATCTCCCCGTAGGGAGAAAATACTATTCGATGATAATTCTTTGATTGTTATAATAACGATCACTAGTATTTTAAGTTTTTCCAAAGAAATCCAATTGAACTTTGAAAAATCAATTTTAAAATCAGGTGTGTGTGGTTCTAAATCTCCTACGAGCGCAAGCCCTCGTAGTTAATTACATCGTAGGGAGACAAAATCCCCTACAAAAACTCTCGACTAAAATAGTGGCAAAATTTTATCAGATTTTCTAGGGGTGATATCAAAAAGAGATGAATTTTGGAAACTCAAAAGGGAATGGATCAAAATTGAGCAGTTATTAACGGAGTTAAATGAGGAGAGGTAGGGGACACTTTAAGATTCCAGAACCATCCAGAAGTGTCCCAACTTAATCTAAGTGTTGGGCTTTATGTTTTAGGATTGAAATGAAGCTTTAATTAGAGTTAAGTATTTTATTAGAAATTTGGGACTGTATTCCCGAAATTTGGGGTCTTATAATTAAAGATCTGCCCCGGAACCTAAATCTATTTTGGACACTGGACCACAGTCGTCTGATCCTAACTAATGTAGTGCAAGGTCTGGACTTACCCCGGCCTGGATTGGGGAGCCAGCTAACCACCTAGTCGATTTAAAAGAGATGATTCCGGTCTTTTATGAAAGAGTGGTATGGACGTTATATTTAAAGTTTTGGAGAGTTGGGGCCGACATCTAGAGATTTTCCTAATTGGCACCTTTGACTTATGTTGGGTGTAAAAAATGCTAAAACTGATGAGATTAAAATTTTGACTTTTTTAATTCATTTCTAATGCAATGCATGCTGGTTAATAACTCTAAATCAGATATTCTTGAAATTTTAAAAACAGGCTTAGAAAAATAATTTTTTAGAAGACTGGACTTCCCAGTTCCGGCACCTCGTCCTCATAGGTCAGACTATCCGGACTCTACCCGCAAGCGGGGAAGGGTCTAAAACAAGGAAAGGAGAAGTGCAGAAATATGCATGCGACCCCGGGGTCGATCCCCGGCTAATTCCCTAGATTCGTTATCTTTCTATGTTGTTTAGACTCACTAAAATTTTAGACTTTTAAGGTTATGAGTAGAAAACTTTCACACCCTCACGAGTCTCACGTATCCAGGCAAAAACAAAAAGCGGCATACAATCGCCAAAAAACTAGTAAAAATAAGTAATCCTAAAGGCAATCAACTCATCACATCAAATATAAATTAATTAATAAATGTCCATAGGCAGAATTGCCTTGCTTATTACAAACCAGAATATTACAGAAAGTAAAGTGGCCGGGCACCACTGACAACAACCCGGATTCTAAACCTAGTAATGACGCAAGTAGTTTTGAGTGGGATATTCTCAATCTTCAATCTTCAGTCATGTTCTTCTTTGGGCTCCTTTTGCTTCAAGCTCCTTTGATTCTTCGTACTGGACTACCCAAATGGATAAGAGGGCACTTCCTTTAAGGGGAAGGCCACTCTTTCCTCTTTGGGTAGGGAGGAGTGTGGCCCAAATTTGGATCTCTAAATAGAAAAGGTCTACTCCCCTTAGGGGCATCCTTTTCTCTTCGGAGTCCATGCTTTGGACCTATATATATCCCAACTCAAAATCTGACTTTCACAACACTTAACACTTATACAAATTACATTTATTTGAAAATAAAATCTAGACTCAACTGTAGGGTTATCCTAAGCAGTTAATGAAAAGCAATTATTCCCAAGCAGTTATATATGAGCAGAAAAGTAAGTAAAACACACTGGCCACGCTCTTTTTATTTGGGGGGCTTTAGCAGCTGAAGCACCTGTGCAAAGAGTTTATAATATTTATGCATTTTTTGATTTGCCCCCTTTTTATTACCCTGCATGAGCGTGGCCACCTGCAGAAAACTGTGTGAACATCCAGATCGTACCTAACCTAAGAGGATTCTAGTCGCCAAACACATCAATCCATCCACAGAGTGCAGAAAAGTAAGCAGACACAACAAAACAATTTCATCCACAACATGCAGTGAAAACTACGAAAAATTCGGCACACAACAGTAAAGTAAACACCGGCCTAACCTAGATCTAGAGTTGGTCGTCCTAGCACATCATCTAAAGTGTGTGTAAAAAGTCGTGTGGCTGGGGTAAATCTAATGTGGGTGATTAGTTGAAGTTGTCTAGAAAAGTTCTGAATTTGTTAAGGCTCAAAAGGGGATTTATATTAAAATTTAAGTATCAATAGATTAAGAATTTTAATTAAATATATTTTAAAAGTTAATTGATTACTACCTTTGTTTCACACCGAGGCCGTGAAGTTTATTTCATCTTTCTTGGGGCTAAGCTAATAGCCTCGTAGGCCTGGGTTACCCAGTAGCAATCGGGGTTGATTAAGTTATTTAAGTTGGTTGGAATTAAAAGAGTGGATTAATATAAAAATGAGTTAGTTACTGATTTTAATGGGTTGGTTGAGAATTTTATTATCCTATTAAGAAAATTCTGGAATTTGAAAGGGTTAATAGGTTTTAAGAGATTATCCGGATGTGCTAACTAAGAGGTCAAAATTTGACTTTTAAAATTAGAGTTAATATTAAAAGTTTAGGATTTTTAATAAATAATAGACCTAATTATGAGTTGTTAGACAGTTGGTACATTCAATTTGAAGTTTTCTATCAAAAGTTATGATTTTTAGAGGTTTTAACCCGATTTTGACCTAGAGTTGACCAAAATGTTGACTTTTTGAAATTAATGATTTTCTGGATCTTTAACATTTTTAAAAAATATTAGACATTATTATGAGTTGAATCCAAGTGAGTTTAATCAATTTGGATTTTATTTGAATTAGTTATGAATTATTGAAGTTTTGAATATTTAATGAATTTTTGTTCAATTAAAGGCCTTGAGTCTTAATTTAGAATGATTATGACTTTGCTCTATGATTGGTAAGAGTTGATTAAGGTTGATTAAGATTGATTTAGGCTTTCAAAGAATTTTATTTGATTTATTGTAATTTATTGAACATTAAAAATTTTAAAGAGAAAAACACCTAAATCTACTAGTTATCTTGAGATCAATTAATGTCAAATCAAAGTGAGTTTAATCATTGGGTACATG
>CM028347.1:48369066-48607954 GCA_016618105.1 Dendrobium huoshanense
TAAAAATGAGAGATTTGAAAACTTCTATGAGGATAAAGGGATTAGTCACAACTTATCAGTTTCTAGGACCCTCAGCAGACCGGGTAGCTGAAAAGAAGAATCAGACCTTAGTTGAACCCGCTAGGGCCATGCTTACTGAGTATTCACCTCCAAACTACTTTTGGGTTGAAGCGATAAACATAGCTTGTTATGTGTTGAATAGGGTGAATGTTAGAGCCAAACTTGATAAGACACCTTATGGGATCCTTAAGGGTAGGACACCCAACCTTTCCCACCTTCATATATTTGGCTATAAGGTTTTCATTCTAAATAATGGGAAGTCACACTTAGAAAATTTAACCAAAAATATGATATAGTGTTCTTAGGATATTCTAGTGTGGGGAAATCTTTTAGGGTGTTTAATAAGAGGACGTTGGTGGTGGAGGAGACTACTCATGTAGTGTTTGATGAATATGATCCTAAGAAGCCTAGAGTTGAGGAGGAGGATAAAGTTGGATTGATTACCCAAGGAGTTGAAAATTTGGAGAAGATGGTAGAGCCCCCAAACACTAAAGGAGTATGTGAGATTACCCAAGGAATATAAAATATGGATATGGAGGAAAGGGTTAAACCTACACAGACCTTGCCTAGAGATTGGAGATACTCATTGAGTCACCCCTAAAGAATTGATCTTAGGAGACCATTATGAAGGTTTTAGGACTAGGCATGGACTTAGGAATAAAGTTAGCCACTCTGCCTTTATTTCAATGAACCCACTAATATCAATCAAGCCCTATTTGATGAGTTTTGGATCCTAGCCATGCAAGAAGAGTTAAACCAATTTGTTAGGAATGATGTTTGGGAGCTTATAAAAATGTTAGAGGGACAAAGTGTAGTTGGAACCAAATGGGTCTTTAAGAATAAGATGAATGATTCTAGTGTGGTGGTCAGGAATAAGGCAATATTGGTGGCTTAGGGGTACAACCAAATAGAAGGGATTGATTTTGAGGAGACCTTTACCCCTATAGCTAGATTGGAAGCCATTAGAGTGCTACTAGCATTTGCTTGATATAAGGGATTTAAGCTTTTTCAAATGGACGTTAAGAGTGCTTTTTTAAATGAGGTAATAAAAAAGGATGTATTTGTAGAGCAACCCTCATATTTTGAGAGTTCTCAATTTCCAAATCATATTTTTAAATTCAAAAAAATATTATATGAATTAAAGCAGGCACCTAGAGCTTGATATGAGAGGCTTAGCATATTTTTACTAGAGGGAATTTGTTCGGGGGAGCATAGACACCACCCTTTTTTTTAAGGAATGTAGGAGATGAATTACTCATTGTTCAGATCTATGTCAATGATATACTTTTTGGATCTTCTGATAAAAAGCTATGTGATAAATTTTTTAAAATAATGATTAAGAAATTTGAGATGAGTATGATGGTAGAGTTGTCCTATTTTTTGGGATTTAACATAAGACAACTGGATGATGGAACTATTTTAAATCAATCAAAGTACAAAAAGGACATCTTGAAGAAATATGAAATGGATAAAGCCAAGCCAATTAATACTCCCATGACCTTCAGTGTTCAGTTGGATAAAGACCCAAATGGAAAATCAGTTGATCAAAAGAAGTACAACGGGATGATTGGTTATTTACTTTACTTGACTGCTAGCCGACTTGATATAATGTTTATTGTTTGTCTCTGTGTTAGATTTCAAGCTGATCCTAAAGAATTCCATCTGACTACAGTTAAGATAATTCTTATATATCTTTTAGGGACCAAAAACTTAGGAATATGATACACTATGAACAACACTTCTTTTGAGATTATTGGATATTCTGATTCTGATTTTGTAGGATATATGGTGGATAGAAAGAGCACTTCTGGGACTTGCCAATTCCATAGGACAATCTTTAGTCTCCTGGTTCAGTAGAGAACTAAACTCTGTTGCATTTTCCACTGTTGAAACTTTAAGAAGTTGTGTGGCCCAAGTCTTGTGGTTAAAATAACAAATTCTTGATTTAGGATTACCTGTAGGTACAATCTCAATCCTTTGGGACAACACTAGTGTCATCTACATTTCTAAGAATTCTATCCAACATTCAAGGACCAAGCACATTATCATAAGACATCACTTTATTAGAGACCATGTGACCAATGAAGACATTAAGTTACACCATGTGGCAACTGAGAATCAACTAGCTGATATCTTTACTAAATCACTGACCTTCGACACTTTCAGCATTTTAAGGTCCAGATTGGGTGTGATTGACATTAATGCATGAACTTGATTCTTACTGATTTCTTTTTTTTTTTTGCAATTTTTCTTTGTTAATTTTTTAGTGTACTTTTCATATGTTTCACTTCTGTTGATTTAGTATTCTTCGTTGTTTTAATTTTCTTTTAATCTCTGCTGAATTGATATCTTGTACCTTATTTTTATTTTTGAAAATTTGTAGTCAATGTTTGACATGCCTAAATCAGTTAAAGGGAGAAACACCGTGGATTGTTTCCCTTCCCCTAACTTCTTTTAGTGGTGTAAATTTCTTTTCTAAACAAAAATTTATCTCAAATTAATAACTAGTTTTTGCGATTGAGATCTTTTCAATCTTGCTATAGTAAT
This sequence comes from Dendrobium huoshanense, assembly GCA_016618105.1. Classification (NCBI taxonomy): domain Eukaryota; kingdom Viridiplantae; phylum Streptophyta; class Magnoliopsida; order Asparagales; family Orchidaceae; genus Dendrobium; species Dendrobium huoshanense. Next base: position 48,371,674 of record CM028347.1, read on the forward strand.
CTATCTTGTATATATAATGTTCAAAGTCTTTATATTACCTTCAGATTTTTCGTAATCTTGTCATTGGATTTATAATATGATTTTTTTATTATGGTTTGTGATTCATTCTTCCTTATATTAGAAAGAGTTTTTTTTTTCTAATATTTGGAAGATATAATCACAACTAAAAATATTTAAGAGTTTTGAAGGGATCTAGCTAGCAAAAAAAATAAAAAATAAAAAGTAGTCAATGATGCCAAATCAAAAGATGTACAAGGACGGCAAATTGAAAAAGATACATAAAGTGTATCTAAAATCAAAAGATGAGCAAAGTGCATCAATTTATTGACAAGAGGCATAAAATGTGCCAACCAAAAGAAAACTTTTTTCTGTTTTAAAATTTTTAAATCTTAGAAGAAATCATGTGTCACTTGATATTTTTCAAAGGCTTGATTTCAGAATTCATGATCATAACTAATTAATTTGATATATTTTTTTATAAAATATTTTTCTAGAACCAAGTTTTGAACTGATCTCTTTTTCTTATCCAATTGATTTTTTTAATTTAGATTTTTATTTTTAAAAGATGGTTTGCCCTGGGAGAAGTCCGAGCTAGGGCTAACAGGATCGATTGTTCTACCATTTTTTAGATTTTGACGATGTTAACTCATTGATTCTTATAAAATTTCAATTCAATTATATGAAGAATTTATCGTATTCGAGCTTTGATTAAAAAAACCTTTTTTTTTATATTTTCATGATGTCGTCTTTTTCATTTGATGTAGTTACTTATGTTTTGTAGCTTCTGTTGTGTTTCTTTTCCTCCTCCTTTTTGAGATGTCAAAAAGGAGAGTAGTTGTACTTATACTGGTTTTATGTACTGTGTTGATTTTTTTTATACAATTTAAAGAACTTTCTGATTCACTGTTACTATTTTTTTATTGTGATACTTCAATTGAACATTAGTTATGTGTTTGTCATCATAAAAAAGGGGAAGATTATTGTGAATCTGATTTCAGAGAATAGAATTTTGATGATAACAAACATTCTTATTTTTCTATGACTTCCTTGCCTACTAACGTTTTAGGTCCACAAGATCAAGTGTAACTCAAGCCATCTCTAAATTGGGTAGATTAGGATTGAGTCAGTTTGTAATCTTTTTTTTTTTTGAGTCAAATGTATCAATGTGGGTCCTGATGTAAAGTAACATTCTACACACACACACACACACACACACACACACACACACACACACACACACACACTTAGAGAAAAATTCTGATTATTTTAGAGTTCTCTATTTTTGATCACATCGTCCTGGACAATCAGTTAAAAAATAGAAATCCTAATTAAGACATCCTGGTTAAGGTAGCCGTCATCAAGCATATCGTCTCGGACGATGTTATCGTCGTCCTGGATGATAGACTCAAATCAGAAAGAATCAGCTGCCAAATCTATTTAGGTATGTTTATTTTTTGACATCGTCCTAGACGATGCAACACAATTATGCATAAATTAATGTGGTAATTAAGAAAAATAATTAAGATTTGATTGCTCGAAATATCGTCTTAGACGATCGCAGGATCGGCCGGGACGATCCGCTAATAAATCTTAATTCTTCCTGGACGATCAAATATCGGCTTGCTTCTATTCAGGGTGATGCTCTGGACGATCTGTGATGTTTTGAACTATTCGTCCCGGATGATCACGTAAATATTGCATCGTCCAGACATCCATTCAGGGTGATGTTCTGGACGATCTGTGATGTTTTGAATTAATCATCCCAGATGATCACGAGATCATCCTGGATGATCAAATTACTTTTTCATCATCCAGACTCCCATTCAAGGAGATGGTTTGGACGATATTCGATGAATTGTACTAATCGTACAGGACGATATACTATCATCCTGGATAATATGAACAAATTTTTCTTCTGATCGTCCCAAATCGTCCTAGCTGATTGAGCTGATTTTGTACTGATCATACAGGATGATCATCCGATCGTCATGGACATTAATATCAGTTTGTTGCAATTAAGAGCTATTCCAAAGCTCTTATTTATAAGACCTCTTATTTCAGCCAAGAGGGCATCTTTTGCTGCTGCCTTGACTTGAGAGAGCCTAGAGGAGAGAGAGAGAGAGAAAGGGAGAGAGAGAGGATCTTGTGAGGGGGAGTTTGTGAGAGGTTTCACAAAGCTTGCTCCATCAAGGATTTGGGTCGTCTTCTCCAGTTGTCATCCCTGGTTTCCTGGGGGTTTGAGAGAGGTCTACTTCAGCAATCGGTCAAGGTTCTCTGCCTGCTTCAGGAGGAAGCAAAATGAGTCGGGTTCTCTGCCTCATCAGTGTTGGTGGAAAGGAGGTTTGTAAAGGCTTCTCCGCCTTGTTGTGGGAGAAAAAGGAGAGTCACTGAGTTTAGTGCAATATTCAGAGGGCGCCTCCGGGAAGTGGACGTAGGTCGGGTTGACCGAGCCACTATAAATTTCTGTGTTCTTTATTACTGCTTTTTTCGTATTTAATTTTCATACTTTTATTTTCTTTGTGGTGAAATTTGGTTTGAGTTTGAGTTTTGATTTAAAGATTTTTAAAATATCAATTCACCCCCTCCCCTTCTCGTTAGCCTTGGGCTAGTTCATAAGGGCTTAACATCCCTAATGAACTTTTAGTTTATGCTAGGGGTTGTGCCTCTTTCTGGGGTATATGATGCATATAGTGATGTGGGGTTATACAATTGTGTCATTGTTAGTGGTATTCTATTTTCTTCAAGTGCATCTATTTTTACTTTTAAGAACTGAGTCACAACTTTAAGACTTGCAACTTCCAATTTTAATGCATGTTCATATTAATTTTTCAGATGCACATGTTTCTAATTATTTGTATGATTTTTCTATCTCAAGATTTTTGATTTCAAGGATTCATATGCATTAGTTAAATCCATATGTTTCTTGTTTAATACATCAAATTTATCATGTAAAGACATGTGATCATTATATAAAGCAGAATGTTCAACAATCAGACAATCATGCTCCTTTTGTAAAGTAGGAAAATCAATGTTTAAGCTAGCATACATCTTTTTGAGCTTCCTATATGAATCATGCTTTTTTTTAGATATGATAAAAAGTTCATCATATGATTGTTGGCATTCTTCATCTTGATATTATTGATCAAGATTATTATTAGCCATAAGACACAGATTTGTTACCGCTTATTCTTCTTGTTCAGATGATTTTGAGGCAGAGTCAGCCCAAAATGCTTTATGGGTCATTTGCTTCCCCTTTTTGAACTTTGCTTTTTTCCTTATCCTTCTCCTTGATTGAGTGAGTTTTCAAGTTGGGGCATTCAGTTCACAAGTGGTCTTGTTTCCTGCATTGAAAATAAATTGTGTCATATAATGCTTTAAAATTTTTATTATACTTACCTTTGCTCCAAATTTTTTAAAACAAACTCCCCCTCACAAGATCCTCTCTCTCTCTCCCTTTCTCTCTATCTCCTCTAGGCTCTGTCAGGTCAAGGCAACAGCAAAAGATGCCCTCTTGGCTGAAATAAGAGGTCTTATAAAGAAGAGCTTTGGAATAGCTCTTAATTGCAACAAACTGATATTAACGTCCATGACGATCGAATGATCATCCTGTATGATCAGTACAAAATCAAATAAATCAGTTAGGACGATTTGGGACGATCAGAAGAAAATTTGTTCATATCATCCAGGATGATAGTATATTGTCCAGTACGATTAGTACAATTCATCGAATATCGTCCAGACCATCGCCCTGAATGAGAGTCTGGATGATGAAAAAGTAACTTGATCATCCAGGATGATCTCGTGATCATCTGGGATGATTAATTCAAAACATCACAGATCGTCCAGAACATCACCCTGAATGGATGTCTGGACGATGCAATATTTACCTGATCGTCCGGGACGATTAGTTCAAAACATCACAGATCGTCCATAAAATTATTCAACAATTTTTTTTAATTTTTAATAACTTAAAACACAACAACAATATCACCCAATACGGAAGAGAAAATATAAAATAAAAATTTTAGTGTCTCTCCTTTATACACACAACTAGGCGAAGAAACCCTTACAATATTTTCACTAACTCAGTGCCGCAAAAAACCTTTACCTCTTTTTCACCGTCTTGGTGAAGGCAGAAAATCTCACACTCATTTTTCACCATTCTAGTTAAGGCAAAGAACCATGCACTCTTTTTTCAACCTCCTAATAAAGGAAGTGAACTTCGAACTCCTTTTTCACCCTCATGATGAAGGTAGAGAAACTCAACGATCTTCGGGCTAATGATCGTTTTCTCAGAGCCACCCAAGAAACCAAGCAAGACACTTAGAGGAAATAAAACGGAAGCTTGCTCGGAGCAACCATATGAAAACTCCTCACACTTCTCCCTCACACACACTCTCCTTTCTCCTTCCTAAAGCTCTCCAAGATATTTTCTTCAAGCTCTCTCTATAGAAAATCCAACAATCAAATACTTGAAACAAGTTTAATTAGAGAGCTTAAATACAAGGCTTCACAAAAAAGCCATAATAATTCAATTCTGTCGACATTGATCGTGCAATATGATCCCATATCGTATAACACGATTAGTTCAAATATCCTTGTTAGTAATGTCCAAGATTAGTTCAAATACCGATAAGGCGTTGTTGTATGATCAGTTCAAGTATTTAAGTTGATCGTACAGTATGATATAGAGTATCATCCAATACAATTAGTTCAATCGAATTGGATTATCTTCTCGTACGATTAGTAGTAGATAAATATCATCCCATGCAAATCATACAGTACTTTCTAATTGGACCAATTAATCCAAATTTGATCCCCTAATTACAATATTAATTTTTGTAATATTTGATTATATAATTCAGAATGATACCTACCATACTATACAATTAATTCATAATTTGAATTTTAAAATATTACCTAAATTGTGATCAGCGGCTGGGATATTGATTTCAACTGATTGTCCTATACAATTTGTATCATACAATACGATCAAGTCAAAAAGCTTTAATTATGCAATTAGACATTATATTAATTTCCTAAATAACTAATCATAAGTATGATTAGTTCAAAAGAGTACACTTATAATTTTCTCACTATCTCACTCCCTTTTTTGTTTTTTTAAACAAAAAACAGATATATTAAGATTAATAAAATGGTTACAACAGTAATAGAATAGAAACTAAAGAGAGAAAGGAAAAATACAACCAAAAAGCGGGTTTGAAGGACGGGAACCCACTGACGTTGCTTCATCAATTTTCAAAGGTTTACCAAGGTAAGATCGGTGACAAAAAACCCTACAATAATCGTGATCGTTTGATAACTTGATCAGAATGTGAGAAGGGTTTAACACAGTCACAGAGACTTCACCATTAAGCTTCAAATTGAAAAAAAATTATGAATAGATTCAAGAGGGGGTCTCTTAGAAGGGAAAAAACCAACTAACGAGAATTGAAAAGAGGTAGCAAGTTCATTAATTTCCTGGTCGGAAATCCAAAGAGACGGTAACCCATGGAACGTAGACTTTCGCAAATCCGGAAAGGCAGGCTTAGAAACAGCTAGAGCCTCAAGAAAAGAACGAGAATGAGAAACCCCACCAAAAAAATCAGGGTCCTTAAGCTTATTCGGTGCCATGCCGGCACCACCGTCGAAATCAGAGAAAAACCATCAAAAAGTTCTTCAAACCAAAAGAAGAAAACAGGGAAATAAAAAACTTCCCTGAATCCAGGAGATCGCCGGAGAAGAAACCCGCCGCGAGGCGGGGATAAACCCGGAGAAAGCAAACCCTAGCAGAGCGGCGCTGAGGGAAAAGTTTTTGCTATCTCACTCCCTTAAGTGTGTGTATACGTCACCAAGTTTACCATCCATCAAATACAGAATTTTGACTCAAAAAATGTAGAAATAAATAAAAGTAGACATATAGGCTCTTTAAGAATATAGACTCTTTAAGACACTTAACCCTATTCTATCTAGTCTTGAGTTGATCAATTTGCGTAGTATATGGTGGATAGGAAATGTTAGTGCACAAGAAATAAATATGTAATAATAACTATAATAGGATATATCATAGTAGAGAAACCAATAATATTTGTTATTATCAAAATCACAATACTTGAGTCCAAATTTTTAACAAGGACCCTCTAAATCTCAGATGTTCCCCTTGACCATGTATTTATGTGGATCTATGGCTAAACAACCTAATAGGAATGAAGCTAAAAAGCTCAACGAGTCTCAAGAGGCCATGGTCTACGAGCCAATCCTAAAATCACTTGTAGAATTGATCCTCGAAATTAATGAAGACTATTAGAAATACTTCCATTCCCCATGATTCAATATTCGATATAAAAAATCTATGAAGCTCTTTGAAAATCACTACAATTTGTTAAAATCCAACACAATCAAGATGCAAATTATGTTATTACTTATAGCAAAATAAGTATCATAAAAAACATTAATCATAAGGAATGGGGATTAACACCATTGCAAATAAAATCTATGAAGTACTATAACTCCCAAACTAATCAAAAGACAATGATTTCATTTAATCATTGGACTTATGTGGATGTAATGACAAGCTTTTTATATTTTTAATTCAAAATATGGATATTCTTTAATATTTATATTAATGAGGGAATTAAGCTCAAAATCAATGAAAAGTTGATTTTTCAATTGGTGGGACAAATTTGGTGCACCACAAAAAATTTCCCTATTTCAATTAAAGAAATTTACTCTGATTGGGCAGAATGATCTCCAATAGCTTTTGCTATCAAACCAGATAATCTTATCGAAGGAATGAGTGAACTTCTTTTGCTAAGACAAAATTTTATGGATATGTTCATTGAATATTGAAATAAATAATAATGCAATAAAATACAAAAGCTTACTTAAAAATTTCTCCATTAAAAATGTGGATGACCTTTATTATTAAAGAAAAAAATAGATTATATTAAAAACTGTCATTTTTAGTAACAAATAAATACGGAATAAAAAATTAGAATCCTCATATAGTCAAACGATAATTTTTTATCTTTAGCAAGAAATAAATTGCCTTAATATTGAAATTTGTACCCTTACGGAAGATCATAATGATATTAAAAAAGAGCTGCCAATTTATTCGAATTAGAAAATATGTTTTTCCTATTACACTGTAATTTATGGCCCATTATTTTAAAGATTAAAAAAAACCTATTTAAGCTAATTACAATAAGCTATCATGCACAAATAATTTATAAACGTTCATCTAATTATAAATAAATATCATGCCATCCCAAATCTCATTACTCTTGCAGAGAATGGAGCAAATATGATTTGCATTTCAGAAGGAATAATTCCTTCAAAATAGTTTGAAAAAAAAAAATTATTTGTTACTGATCCTAACGATATCATTATCAATGGTCTTCTTAAAATTCAAAATAAAAAAACTACATGTTAATTTTCTTAAAAAAGAAATTAATATTAAGAATCTCAACAATTAAAATGCATTAGATTGTTAAATACAATTCATAATTACAGCAAGAAATTATAAAAGAAATTTGTGGAGACAATCCAATTAAATTTTGCAAAAAAAATCCAAGTATTGCTCTTCCTTATATTGAAGAATTTGATGAAAATGATATTTCTATCAAAGCAAGAGTCCCAAATGAATTAGGAATATTTAGATTTATGGAAATTAGAAATCAATGATAATTTTTACGAAAAGATTATTAGAGCATTTAGCTCCCCATGGAGTTGTACTGCATTTGATGTCCATAATGCAATAGATAAGAAAAGAGTTAAGCCTAGATTAATTATTAATTATAAGTCTCTAAAGAAATATTTCATTTGAAATATTGATTTTGGCAAATTCAAATTTAGGAGCAATATGGATATATAAACAACATTTACAGTTCTATTTAGACATTTTGAAAGGTATGATATGTTATTTGGCCTAAAAAATGCTCCATCTAATCTTTAAAAAATTATGAATGATATTTTTTATTCCACATTCTCATTATAGTATTGTTTATATCGATGATGTTTTAGTATTTTTTAAGAGATTGAGCATTTAAAAACATTTAAATGAATAGCTCATAAACATGGCTTAGACATTTTTGAACGTAAAATAAAACTTTTTTCAAAGAGAATTTTATTTTCTTGGTTATAACATTTCTAATACATTCATTTTATCTGTTTATGGAAGTATAAAATTTGTGGATAAATTTTTTGATGAAATCTATAGTAAAAACCAATTACAATACTTTTGGTGCACTGAATTATATTTATTACTTTTATCAAAACTTAGTTATTGACGTATCACCTTTTGTGAAAGACTTTAATTAAAGAACCATCTCCAAAAATTTCTAGATCAAACTATCTTATTGGCAAATTGAGTAAATTCCACTTCTTTTAGCAAGCCCAAATTTCATAAATCTGATCACAGAATAATGAAATAAATAATGATTCTATAAATTATAAAAGTTTATTCAGAAAATTTTCTATTGAATGGTGGATTGCAACTATTATAGATGGAAAATTAAGTTATATTTTAAAGGTCATTTTTAGTAACAAAAGTACAAGTCAATTAATACCCAAATGGAGGAATTTTATCTGAAAAGAACTTGTAATAATTTAAGAAGAAGGTTTCAAAATAAAAGTCCAAATCAGCTTAAAATAAGAATAAAAAAAGCAATATGTTTATATGAGGAATCAAATCTCTACATACAGAGGCTATTTGTATTGGTTGAGATAGCGAACTTAAAATATATAGAGTTGAGACAGAGGACTTCAAATATATTTTTTTAAGTCCAAAGAGAAACTTACGAAAAAATATCGACAAATGGAATCAAAAGTACATATTAATGGAATAAAAAGCACCACTAAATTTTTTGAGATAATTAGGCCAATTAAGGAAGACTCATACACACATCGCATACACAAGACTCGAACCCAAGACCTTTTAGTTGGTAGCCTAAGCTCTCAACCAACACGTCAATATGAGCTGTGTACTACCACTAAAGTAAAACATGTAAAAGATAAAATAATAAAATATTAGCTTAAAAAAGAATATTCCTCTTACTTCGCTATTTTTCCCTGATTTCTGGTTAGTGATTATATCCTCCCAATGATCTAATGATCTTGCATACCTTTTTTTTTTTTTTTTGGAATATTAAGGCAAAACCCACTTTCATTAATGAAAGACTAATTATATGTGTATGGACAGAAAAAAATCTATTGTAAAAGAAAAGCAAGTGAAGGAAAAATCACAAAACTTGATATGCAGCTCAGAAATATTTGTAGACAAAATACACATAAAAAAAATCTAGAGAACTAATATAAAGACTCTAAATAAAGCTTGGTGAGTAAAAAACAAAAGAAAAACCCTTGAATGGGATTGCAGGCTCAGTTAAAAGAATTATAATAGGAACATATTCACCTGGTTGCAGAAAAAGCCATAGAAATGAAGGATGCAAATCAACTGCCTTCCAAGGGGAGCAAAGAAGCAATTCGGTCATCCTTGCCTGTCAAAAACCTTAAACCAGTAGCCATCCAGGTAGGAACGATTGCAGCATACTGATCACAAACACCTCACTATAGAACATTAAACCATTTCTAGCATGAAGTCACAATTTCTGTATTTTCCAGACTTCAGTGAAATTAGCTCTCCTAATCATTTTATTAAAAAATTCAAAAATCCTTTAACCGTATTATTTGTGTGGATGTGATTTAGTTTCTTTAATTAAATATAGTTAATTGTGAGTGAAAGGGTGTGTGTGAAGTGATGTTTCATTTGAATAAAATAGTTGTAATGTGTGCATGAGATAATTAATAGAAGAAAAAGTTTGTGTTTTATGTTCTTCCATTTCTCTTCTTTTTCTTCTTCTTCCAATTTTCTTTTTTTGTTTCTTTCCCAATTTGGTATCAGAGCACCATGGCAAATTCTAGAAGTTTTTCGATGGGAGAAATACCACTACCATGACTCACAAAGTCAAATTATGACAATTGGAGTATTCAGATGCGGGCATTGTTGGGCGCACAAGATGCATGGGAAGTCATTGAGAACGGCTTCGTTGAAGTGACGGATATGGATGGCATGATGGCCAACCAATTAAAGGCATTGAAAGAGACGCGAGCGAAGTATAAAATGGCTCTCTACTTGCTATCTCAAGCAATAAATGAGTCGGGCTTTGAGAAGATTGCCGGAGCGACAACTTCAAAAGAAGTGGGAACACTTTAGAGAAAGTGTTCAAAGGTGCTGATCATGTCAATCAAGTATGCCTCCAAACTTTGAGAGGTGAATTGGAAAGGATGAAGATGAAAGAGTCAGAAGGTGTATCTGATTACATCACTCGTGTGCAAGCCGTAGTAAATCAACTAAAGCAAAATGGTGAGATGTTAACTGATGCCTGAGTAGTGGAGAAGATATTGCGGTCATTAACCAATAATTTTGAGAATGTTGTATGCACGATTGAAGAATCAAAGGATCTCGGCATACTAACTGTTGAAGAGCTTGCTGGCTCTCTTGAGGCACATGAGTAATGAAAGAAGAAGAAGGAGGAGACACTAGAAGAAGTTCTTCAATCAAAGGCAACAATTAAAGATGATAAGGTACTATACTCTCAAAAATTTTGTGGAAGAGGACGAGGTAGAAGAGGTCGTGGAAATGAACGTGGTGGAAGAGGTCATGGTTATGGAAGACAATTTGAAGAGAAGGAGCAGTCAAATGAACAAAAATGGCGAGGTCGAGGACGAGGTTGTGGAAGAGGCAGCCGGAAAAATCATTCAAATGTTGAATGTTACAAATGTGGCAAGTATGGTTACTATGCAAAGGACTGCAACTCTGAAAAATGTTACAATTATGTCAAATTTGGGCATTATGCAAGAGATTGTTATGGTGAAAAGAAGATTGAGGAGAATACAAATATTGTAATAGAAGAAGAGGTGAAAGATGGGCTTCTCATGATAGCTCATGATGGAAAAAATAGTAGTGACGAGATGAGTTGGTATCTCGACACTAGTGCTAGTAGCCACACGTGCGGGCATAGACATTTGTTCAAAGAAATGTGGGTCGTTGAGGATGGGCATGTAACATTTGGTGATGCATCAAAGATTCAAGTAAAAGGTCAAGGTACAATCTCTTACATGAAAAAAGATGGCGCAAAAGGCCTAATTGAAAATGTGTATTTTGTACCTGATCTTAAAAGTAACATACTTAGTATGAGGCAACTCATGGAGAAAGGATATTCAGTGTTCATGAAAGATCAAGTTCTACAATTGAAAGATAAGAAGGGGCGGTTAGTTTTACACAAATTAAGGTGGCGAATAATAGAATGTACAAGATCAACCTGTTTTATGTACGAGAAAAATGCTTGCAAGTTGATGTTGAAGACAAGGCCTCTCTATGGCATTTGCGATTTGGTCATTTGCACTATGGAGGACTATAAAAATTGTTGAAGAAGAAAATGGTGTATGGACTACCAGAAGTAAAGTACACCAACAAGCTATATGAAGATTGTATATTTGGGAAACATGCAAGAAATTCATTTCAGAAAAAGGCAAAATATCGAGCATCAAGTATTCTTGAATTGGTACACACTAACGTTTGTGAGCCAATCACTCCTGAATCTTTCAGTGGTAAAAGGTATTTTATTACTTTTATCAATGATTATTCTAGAAAAACTTAGATTTATTTTTTGAAGGAAAATTTTGAGATTTTCAATGTGTTTAAGAAATTCAAAGCCATGGTGGAGAAGACAACCGGGAAGTTTATTAGAGCATTGCGATCTGATAGAGGTGGTGAATACAACTCAGCGGAGTTTACAAAATTTTGTGAGCAACAAGGAGTAAGAAGGTTCCTAACCACACCATATTCACCCCAACAAAATGGTGTGGCTGAGAGAAAGAATCAAACCATTCTTGATATGGTTCGATCGATGCTGAAGAGTAAAGAAATGCTTAAAGAATTCTGGGCGGAAGCAGTGCAATGTTCAATTTACATACAAAATAGATGCCCACATATGATGTTAGAAGATTAAACTCTGTAAGAGGCATGGAGTGGTAAAAAACTGACAGTCTCACATCTTAAAATATTCGGTAGTGTAGCCTATGCACACGTGCCAGATCAACAAAGAACAAAGCTAGAAGATAAAAGAAAGAAGTATGTGTTTATTGGGTATGATGAGCAAACTAAGGGTTACAAACTACTTGACCCAATAAACAAGAAGGTGGTGGTAAGTCGAGATGTTCGGGTGAATGAAGCAAGTAAATGAGATTGGAACAATTCATCGGAAGAGCAAATGGAAGGTGGAGAATCACCAACTATTTCACTAAACAATTTTCATACATGTTCTCAGGTACCTAGAAATTCTCAAACATATGATGACGAGCAAGAATCAAGACATTCAAAAATGCGAAGCCTACAAGAGTTGTATGATTCTACAAGCGAAGCACACCTTATTTGTCTTCTTGCTAATGGTGAGAATATAAGTTTTGAAGAAGCGGTGAAGAATGAAAAGTGGAAAGGAGCTATGGATGAGGAGATCATGTCCATCAAATGAAACAAGACATGGGAACTTGCAGAATTACCTAAAGGAAGTCGACATATTGGTGTAAAGTGGGTGTTCAAGAAAAAGATGAATGCTCAAGGTGTGATAGATCGATACAAGGCCCGACTTATGGAAAAGAGCTATATACAAAAGGCGGGGATAAACTATGATGAGGTCTTTGCCCGGGTTACAAGAATGGAGACAATTCGACTTCTTATCTCTTATGCGGCATAGTTTGAATGGCCAATATATCAGATGGATGTGAAGTCAGCATTTTTGAATGGAGTGATAGAAGAGGAAATTTATCTTGAACAATCACCTGGTTACAGGAAGATTGGAGAGGACCAAAAAGTATTGAAGTTAAGAAAGGCACTTTATGGGTTAAAGCAAGCACCACGAGCTTGGAATACTCGTATCGACATTTATTTCAAGAGAAACGGGTTCACTCAATGCCCATATGAGCATGCACTATATGTGAAGAAGAAAGAAGGTTACTTGTTATTTGTAGCACTTTATGTTGATGGTCTTCTTTTCATGGGAAATAATGGCAAAATGATTGAAAATTTTAAATGTGAGATGGAACAAGAATTTGAAATGACAGATTTGGGCTTAATGATTCTTGGTCTAGAAGTTAGACAAGGAAAATCAATAATTTTTGTGTCACAAGAAGCATACTCAAAAGACATCTTAAAGAAGAACAAGATGGAAAATTGTAATCCAGTAACAACGCCAATGGAATTAAGTGCCAAACTCTCAAGGTTTGATGGTGGAGATCGAGTCAACACAATAAAATATCAAAGTTTGGTGGGAAGTTTGCATTATCTCACAAGCACTCGGCCAGATATTTCTTATAGTGTTGGAGTGGTAAGTCGATTCATGGAAGAGCCGACCTACATGCATTGGAAGGCATTGAAGAGAATTCTTCGATATGTCCGAGGAACAGAATCACTCGGATTATTTTACTCGAAGAAGGATGAATATTAATTGGTGGGTTACTCCGATAGTGATTGGTGCGGAGACATTGATGATCGAAAGAGTACATCAGGGTACTTATTTTTTATGGGAGATACGACATTCACATGGCTATCAAAGAAACAACCGATAGTGACACTTTCGACATGTGAGTCAGAATATGTGGCAGCAGCATTGTGTGTGTGTCATGCAGTTCGGCTAAGGAATTTACTCTATGAAATGAATCTCCAACAAACAGAGGCTACCAAGATTCGTGTTGATAACAAATCTGCAATTGAGTTAGCAAAGAATCTTGTACATCATGAAAGAAGCAAGCATATTGACGATGTCAATTTTCATTTCATCCGTGAACATGTGAAGGAAGGAAATACAAGAATGATTCATGTTGCAAGTCATGATCAAGAAGCAGATATATTTACAAAGCCATTACCCACAATATTGTTTGAGAAATGCAAAATGGCGATCGGCATGAAGGATGGAAGAGATTTTGAGTTTAAGGGAGGAATTTGTTAATAAATTTAAAATCCTTTAACCGTATTATTAGTGTGGATGTGATTTAGTTTCTTTAATTAAAGTTAGTTAATTGTGAGTGAAAGGGTGCCTGTGAAGTGATGTTTCATTTGAATGTGAAAGGATGTGTGTGAAGTGATGTTTAATTTAAATAAAAGAGTGTAACGTGTGCATGAGATAATTAATAGAAGAAAAAGTTTGTTTGTTTTATGTTCTTCCATTTCTCTTCTTCTTCTTCTTCCAATTTTCTTTTTTTTTTTTGTTTCTTTCACACATTTGACAAATCGTGATAGAGGAAGCTTGGTAATTCCTAAAATTCCTTTCATTCCTTCCCTTCCAGAGATGATAAACCGAATTACAAACTATTAAATTATAGAATGGCCTAACTATGCCCTACAATTCCATAATGCTTTCAAAAAACTGAAGGATGTTAGGCCGTAGAAGATAACTTCTCATATGAGGAATCAAATTTGCAATAACAGTGAAAGAGAAATCACATTCCAAGAAAAGATGCGTAACAGATACATTATAGGAGTTACATAAACCACATAGAGGGTCAATAGAAATCTCCCATTTAATCAAATTCTCTGCAGTCTTAAGTACGTCCATCAGCGCCATCCGTCGGTAAGAGGAGAAATGCATGGCATACCGTTTGTGCAAAACAAAGTGATGTCAGTTGTTAGTAGCATTATGTTTATAGTAATATTCTTGAAATGAATTGAGGCCATTATCCTTACCATCACCCCAAATTAAGCATACTTTTATTAATCTTCAACTGGAAGAGCATTAAGAGCGTCAAGAAGTGAGGTATACAGAACAAACAACAAAGCCCACCCTTTTTCTTTAAGAAACATCACAACTCTGGCATCATTAGGGAAAAGATTGATGATAGGAAGCAATTCATTAACCTCATCAAACTTTTTCCCATCAAGCCAATGGTCCCAATAAAAAGAGATTGGGAAGGAGTGTGAGACCTTAAAATTGAACTTTTCTTTAGCGCACACAACATGCTTAATTTTATTTTGAGAATTGTGACATTCTTTCGTCTTTTCTGAATATGCAGGCCATTTGTTCCTCATATTGCTTTTTTATTCTTTCTTTTATCTGATTTGGACTTTCAATTGGAAACCTTATTAACTTATTATAAAGTTTTTTTAATGTCCTTCCTTTTTATGTGTTCATTAACTTGAATTTTTACAACTAAAAATGTCCTTTTTTTATTATAGCTTAATTGTTCTTCAATAATAATAGTCACCCATCATTCAATAGAAAAATTTTTAATAATCATTTGCAATTTATTGCGTCATTATTTATGTCAATATTTTATAATCAGATTCATGAAATTCGAGCTTGGGATAAGAAGTGGAATTCACTCATTCTGCCGATATAATTATCTAGTTCGATATCACAAATTATTGGAGAACATTCTATCTAATCAATGTAACTTTCTTTAATTGGAGTAGGCAAAATTTTTATGGTGGCATAAAAATTATCTCACAATTTGAAAAACCAGTTTGGCCTTGGTTTTGAGATTAATTCGCTTATTAATATAAACGAAGAAAGAATGTTTATGTTTTGGATTAATAACATTAAAAACCTTTATCATTGCTTCCACATAGGTCCAATAATTAAAAGAAATAATTTTCTTTTGATGAGTTTGAATGTTATAGCATTCCATAGATTTTTCTTGAAATGATTTTAATCCCCATTCGTTATAATGAATGATTTTTATGATATTACATTTTCTATAAGCAATAACATGATTTGCATCTTGATTGTATTGGATTTTAACACATTGTACTGATTTTAATAGAGCTTCATAGATTTCTCTATTGAATATTGAATCATATAGAGAAGATTATTTCCAATATACCTTTCTAGTAACTGTCATGGAGATAAGGTTTGATAGTCTTCCTCATTAATTTCAAGGATCAATTCCATGACTGATTTTAGGATTGGTTTAGAGGCATTGATTTCTTGAGCCTTATTGGGATTCTTGGTTTCATTCTTGTTGGGCTATTTAGCCTTTAATCCATATTAATACATGTTCAAGGGGATAATTCGAGATTTAGAGAATCCTTCTCCTCTTCCCCTGGCCGTGAAAAGGGAACCTACTTAGAGTAAATTTTTTAGGGAAAATATCGGACTCTTTCCGTTTATGGTAATCCTCCCTTGATTTTCTTTACAAATATGTGTGGGTTAAAAAAGCAATTATATGACTGTACAAATACAATCAATATTTAGTAGTGATGAGCACTTTAAACATTTAAAAAAGCAAAGTTAAGTAGAATTTAATAAAATAATATATATAATACAAATGGAAGCTAAAACTATTGATGAGCACTTTAAACATTTAAAAAAGCAATGTTAAGTTTTTTTACAATTATAAGTTTCCTTTAAAATTATTAGCTTTCTTTTGCACTACAATCAATTCGTGAAAAAAACTTAACATTGATAAATCATCTTGAAAACTCATAAAATAGTGACATCATAAAGACGGTTAAGTAAATCACTTTTATTTGGAATAAAATCTCTCATCCATTTTAAAACTTTATTTAGGGGCTTATAATTAACAAGTACTCTAGATTTTTCTCTTTCCTTTTCTATTAGATTAAGGACATAAAAAGTATTACAACTCCATGAGGAGCTCGATTTTTTAATTTTATGTAAAATATAATTGATATTTCTAACATAAATCTAGATATTTTTTATTCACTTGGTATGGTCTCGATTAGGTAGGAATATCTTTTTCATTGGATTTCTCAATATAATAAGAACAACATTATGGATTTTTCTTTCCAAAAACTAATTGAGTTGTCTCTACAGATTTCTTTTATAATATCTTCATGTGATTGCGAAATATGTTCAACAATCCAAGCCATTTTTAATTGTTGAAAGATTTTTTAAATATTAATTTCTAGTTTAAGAAAATTAATAGGCAAATTTTTATTTTGAATTTTATTAAGACAATTGATAAAGATTTCTTTAGGATCTATAATAAATATAAGGTTTATCAAATCCTTTAGAGATGATTTCAAAATTATATGTATAGATAGGCACAATTTCAAGTAGAAATGGAGTCTTTAAAATAACATGCTAATCTAAATTTTAACAAGTAGAAAAGGAAATGAAATAGAATATTCCTCTTTGCGAACTGCAATAGTGGTTAATTTGTATTCTATTGTATTTTCTGGGCGGATGTAAGATGCTGAGTAGTTTTTTCAAAATATTTTATAGGAATTATTCCTTTTTGAATGTACTTCATATCTACTCTACTTTCTATAATTGCAGTTAGATTTGGGATGACATGACATTTATTAATAATTAGACGAATGGCTATAAACCATTTGTGCATGATAGCTTTCTATAAGAGTATTGATTTTCAAGATCATTCTTATCTTCCTTAAGAGTATTGATTTCATTATTATAGCGTATTATTTTTTGCTTAAGGTGAGAAATTGTCATTTGACAAGATTGATATTCTAATGTTTAATTTATTCTATTATATACTTCCGGGAGTTATTGGGTAACCAGCATGAGTGGATATCAATTTTTCTTCTGTTAGAAGCCTAATTATTTTATCAAGAGTTTTAGGATCAAAAACAAGAACAAGAATCTGGATAATCTGGTCATTTTGATCACAAGTTAGGGTGAATAATCTGAACCTTTTTACAATTGATTTAAAATAGTTATTTTGTTCACAACTATTATAGCACGGTGTTGAATTGGAGTCATAGTTAATTAGAAATAGAAATCACATAGTTTGAATAATCCAAACTATTAGAATTAGAAGTTAAAATAATTTTCATAGGATTTTTATTTAATCCTCACCAAGATTTAACTAATTTAACATTTTTCTAGTAGTACATCGATTAGAGTAATGACCATATATTTTCCACATCGATAGCATTAGATGTATCTATATTTATCTTTATGATGGTGTTTTTCTTTACTATATTTTTTATTTTCTCGATCATCTTGATGGCTGGTACGATCATGAGAATGACGTTCTCTATATGTTTTGTAATTTATAAATTTAGCGTTAGTGGCACCCCCTTCAAGAAATGATTATTAGAGAATTTTTTGGATTTATGTTCTGAGGTGGACGGTTTTTATTTTTTTGTGAAAGGAAATGCAACTTTTTTTTTTTTAAAGATGCAAAGGTGCATAAAAAATAAAATAGCAAGGATACAAACTAATGTGAGACAACTATATTATCACATTCTTCTTTTAATAAATCAGTAAAAGAAGACGGAAGATAGCTCTCACAAAAAAAGTCCCAAACAAAATCATAAGAACAAGCTAAGTTAGCACAATAATCGGCTAACTTATTACAATTACGATTAACCCAATGAAAGAAAATATTATTGAACTCACCAAGGAAAGAAAAGTCTTCATCATCCAAGCTCCATCCCTTCATCTTCGGTTTGCTATACAGTTTATGAAGAAAAAGGATGACATTCTTATTATCACCTTCCACTATAATGCCTTTGACATCGTGTAATCTACAGTGCAACACTTCTTTGATTGCTGAGAAAGCCAAGAGCTCAAGTTGAACAATGTCCCAATGCACCTTACCTTTACCAAAGGCTAAGATAAATCTTCCTTTACAATCTCTTAATATACCTCCAATGCCTGCTATATAATTATCTTTAAGGGAAGCATCAAAATTTATTTTGATCCACTCAGGAGGAGGAGGTTGCCATTTGTTTGTACACAGTCCAAGGGACTGATTAACAACCCAGTGATCCGAAAGTGGAGAGCTAGTTTTGGCAGATCCAAGAAAAGCAAGAGTTGAAGCAGCGATCATGATGTTGCTGTCACTAGATTTGCCATGTTTAACCTTGTTTCTATTATTCCAAAAAAACCAAAGTAGTGTCAAGTAAATCCTGACTACCATTATGTTTGTATCCTTTAATCTCATGAGACAAAGCAAGCAATCATCCCAATTCTTAAAAATTGGTATATGGAATCCCCAACTCCTTAAAATTTTAATTGCCTTCAATAGTTTAGAACAAGTACATGAAACATGGTTCACATCTTTGGTTACAGCACTGTCCCAAGGACACAAGCTAGATCTAGATAATCTCCTCTTGAATAGAAAAAATTCTGTTGGAATGGTGTCTCTGTGCAGCCTCCAAATGAATAGCTCTACCCAGCCATTCAACTTTACCTTAAATAACCGAGAAGCTAAATCATCATTCTGATAGCCTTTGAAACATTCCTCCACTAATAATGTATCAATAGAATTTCCTATCAACTGTAGCTTCAGCTCCATACAATCAAGTTGAGAATTCTCAGCAATTTGAATATTGCAAATTAACTTCAACAAATCTTCACCAAAGTGCAATCTCAATTTCTCAACATCCCAACTACCCTCTAGAATGAAGTAATCAAGGGTAATATTCTCATCATCCAATACTCCTACAAACGTAGGCCATTTATTTAAACTCAAATCCAAGATCCAAGTGTCTTTTAACACATTGATCTTGGAGCCGTCACCCACCTTCCATCTAACATAATTTCTAAGAGCTTTCCAACCATTATGAATAATCTTTCAGGAAGTAGAAGAGTTACTTCTATAGTTCACATTATCCAATCAATTATCTCCATACTTACTTAAAATATTTCAGGCCATCAAATGAAAGTGCTCAGATGACACTTAAAAGTGCTCTGATACCACTTGAAAGTTTGATGGGATGTTAAGCCCTATGAACTTAGTCCCAAAGCTAATTAAAAGAGAAGTGAATTGGTAGCAACAAAATCTAGATTCACCACAATGAAAAACAAAGTGCGGAAAATAAAATGCGAAAGCAATAATAAGAAAAGAACACACCGGATTTATAATGGTTCGGTCAAACCTTGACCTACGTCCACTCCTTGGAGGCACCCTCCAAGTATTGCACTAACACAAGTGTCTCTCCTTTAGCCCCCACAGCTAGGCGGAGAAGCCCTTACAAAATCACTACCACCTCTCCCGGTGCGGCGGAGTTGACGGGTCCTTTGATACCAAAGAGACTTCTTCTTTGGTGAACTTACCTCGAGACAAGCCTTGAATCCAATGGTACTAAGGTGCGAGTTCGCCGGAGCAACCGTGTGGAACCCCCTCCACACTCCCTTGAGTCCCCCCTCACAGGATCTTCTCCCTCTCTCAAACTCCACCCTTTTCTCTCTCTCCCTTTCAAGCTCTCTTTTCAAGTTTCCCCCATAAGAATGAAGCTCCAATGGCTGCCAAAGACTCTTACAAAGTGCCATGCCAAAGCTTAAATAAAAGCTCTCAAAATGAGCTCATTAATGCAAGTTGCCGACATTATCGTCCAGGATGATAGGCATATCGTCATGGCCGATCAGTACAAATTAAGCTCACTAGCCCGGGATGATTTGAGACGATCAGAAGAAAATTGGTTACATCGTCCAGGCTGATCTCAGGATCGTCCTGGCCGATTAGTTTAAAACCGATTTCAATCGTCCTGATCATCTCCCTGAATACAAGCTGTCCGATGTAAATCGTCCAGGCCATCGTCCTGGCCAATCATTCGATCGTCCCGAACTATGTGATTGTATCAATCAACCATTAATGCTTTCCAAAGATACCAGATTAATTTAGGTATGATTGGGTTAGATCGTCCTGGACGACAATAATATCGTCCTGACCGATTTCCTAAAATAAAGAATTCCTAAACTGATTATGGCGTCTGATTCTTTCTGAATTGAGATTATCGTCCTGGCCGATACAAGTATCGTCCAGGCCGATCTGTTGACGGCTGCCTTAATGAGGATGCCCTAATTAGGGTTTCTTATTTTGGGCAGATCGTCCAGGCCGATATTAATATCATCCCGGACGATGTTACCAAAAACAGAAATCATATAGGGAGCAAGAGAATTTCTACCAAGTTATAGCCACACCAAATACAACAGACTCAAGAAAGGAAAAAGATTACAAACTGACATAGATCTAGTCTACCCAATCTTGAGCTGGTTCCAGATTGCAATCTGATCGAGTGGACCTGAAATGTTAGCACATAAGGCAATCGTAGAGAAATAATGAATGTTTTCTATCATCAAAATCATAAACCATAGATCCGCAATAATCTCCCCCTTTTTGATGATGGAAAAACATTTCAATTTGAATTTTCAAAAGAAAATAATTTCTCCTAATCTCCCCCTTACTAGAATAACACTTTTAAAAAATAGTGGAGATGAAAATATTTTTATTGTTTTTAATTTTTTGAAGACAAGATACAAATACGATAACAGTACAAAAATTCAACAATACGTCCTCCCCCTTTGACATTATCAAAAAGAGAGGAGGCACAAACAAAAACAAAATGACCAAAAGACAAAAAACATTCCCTGATCTAGTGAAAAATAAATATTCTTAAAATGAGAAAGTTACCTCTTGGTTTTAATAAAAAATTTAGTAGAATTGGATTGACAATGCATAATCCAGAAAAAGGTTAGAAAATCAAGAATTGATAATCCAAACTCAAGTTCTTTAAAAAGGCTAAAAAACTTTTTAATTCAATATCTAAATCAAGGAATAAATTAGAGAAAGAAAAAATAATTTTTCAAAACTCCTTTCATAAAATATATCTAATAGAAGATTAATGCACGATTTGTTGAATCATGAATCAAGATTTTCAAACTCAAGCATAAAAAAATCAAGGGTTTTCTTAAGCTTTAAGAAGTATAAGAATGGTAAGCATTAAAATTTAGTGGGCTCATTTTATGCCTCTTGATAATTGGTTGGCGCACTACGCATCTTTTGATACACTTTGTGTATTCTATATTTTTCAATTTTGGCGCTTTGCGCATCTTTTATTTTTGGCATGATTGGCCAATTTTTTTGATTATGCTACCTTTCTGAAATCTTAAATACCAAAAGTAAACCCATACTATTGATAAAGTGAATTTCTTGATTAAGAAAATTTTGAATTAAATTCAACAACTTGCAAAAGATTCCTATGCGATAAATAAAATATAGGGAGATAAAAAATTTAGTTTCAAAAACCAATTTAAAAGATGAAAAAGATTTTAAATCAAAAGTATAAAAACCTCTTTTATGAAACAGAGATTGAAAGTCAAAAACATGAGTTTCCTTCCTTTGATTGTTTTTAGATAAGTCAATCATAACTTTTACTAAAGATTTCAAGAAAAATTAGGAAGTAAATTTTTCATTTCTAGAAAAGTGGATGTGTGTGTTGATCAGAAAAAAATACAAAACAAAACAAGTAAAATTAAAAAATCTAATAAAAAAAAAATAAACAAAGAAAAACTCAAATAAGGCTTTTATCCATTATCTCTTTCTTGGTCTGATGCTTCAGAAACCAGATCTGCCCATGAGATTTTTTGCTTTTCATTATTTTCCAAGTTTAAATTTAACTTCGCCTTACCCTTTTCTTTTGCAGGGAGAATTCTTAAATTAGGGCACTCATTTTTCATATATCCAGGTTTCCTGCATCTAAAACAAATAACGTCAGAGGAAATATTAACTTCCTTACCAATTTTACCTTTTTTCCACTTTTGCTTATGCTTTGGTGAGCTTTGTGATTTGCTTGACAAGCCCTTTCTATCGTCACCAACTAAGCTTCCTCTTTCCATATATTCATCTTTTAGAATAATCGTTTCGCCTGCATCTAAAAGTCTTTGACCCAAACCTTGCTCGTAGACAATGAGTGAGCCAATCAAATTATCAATAGAATATATATTCAAATCTTTAGACTCACAAATAACAACAACTTTAGAATCAAATTTATCCATTAGACATCGAAGAATTTTATTAACTTTTTCAAAATTTGAAAAATCTTTTCCTAAAGCATGCAATGAGTTTACAATTTGAATAAACCTTGTATACATGTCTAAAATTGTTTCAAAAGGTTTCATAGAAAACATTTCAAAATCATGCATTAAAATATTCAACTTTGATTGCTTGATTTCATTAGAGCCTTCGTATATGGTGTGCAATTTATCCCAAACTTCCTTACCAGTAGTGCACGTGGAAATTAACAAAAAATCATCAGAATTTAAAGCACAGAAAAAACAATTTAAAGATTTTGCATTTAATTGAGCATCCATTCGTTCATCCCTATTTCATTGTTTAAAAGGAATATCAGTTTTAATTCCATTAACAATACGTGATGGTGATGAATAACCAGTTAAAATCATATGCCACATACGAAAATCAATTGATTGCAAAAAAGTAGACATGCGAATTTTTAAAAAATTAAATGTAATATTTTCAAACAATAGTGGTCTAGTGATTGAATATCCTTCCGCAAAAATACGATTAGAAATATTAGCCATGGATCAAAATTCAAAAGTTTTTAAAAACTTATTTTATGAAAACCTCTCTGATACCACTTGAAAGTGCTCAGATGACACTTGAAAGTGCTCTGATACCACTTGAAAATTCGATGGGATGTTAAGCCCTATGAACTTAGTCCCAAAGCTAATTAAAAGAGAAGTGAATCGGTAGCAATGAAATCTAGATTCACCACAATGAAAAACAAAGTGCGGAAAATAAAATACGGAAGCAATAATAAGAAAAGAACACACCAGATTTATAGTAGCTCGGTCAGACCTTGACCTACGTCCACTCCTTGGAGGCACCCTCCAAGTATTGCACTAACACAAGTGTCTCTCCTTTAGCCCCCACAGCTAGGCGGAGAAGCCCTTACAAAATCACTTCCACCTCTCCCGATGCGGCGGAGTTGCCGGGTCCTTTGACACCAAAGAGACTTTTTCTTTGGTGAACTTACCTCGAGACAAGCCTTGAATCCGATGGTACTAAGGTGCGAGTTCGCTGGAGCAACCGTGTGGAACCCCCTCCACACTCCCTTGAGTCCCCCCTCACAGAATCTTCTCCCTCTCTCAAACTCCACCCTTTCCTCTCTCCCTTTCAAGCTCTCTCTTCAAGTTTCCCCCACAAGAACGAAGCTCCAATGGCTGCCAAAGACTCTTACAAAGTGCCATGCCAAAGCTTAAATAGAAGCTCTCAAAACGAGCTCATTAATACAAGTTGCCGACATTATCGTCCAGGATGATAGGCATATCGTCCTGGCCGATCAGTACAAATTAAGCTCATTAGCCCGGGACGATTTGAGACGATCAGAAAAAAATTTGTTACATCGTCCAGGCCGTTCTCACGATCGTCCTGGCCGATTAGTTTAAAACCGATTTCAATCGTCCTGATCATCGCCCTGAATACAAGCTGTCCGATGAAAATCGTCCAGGCCATCGTCCTGGCCGATCATTCGATCATCCCGAACGATGTGATCGTATCAATCAACCATTATTACTTTCCAAAGATACCAGATCAATTTAGGCATGATTGGGTTAGATCGTCCTGGACGACAATAATATCGTCTTGGCCGATTTCCTAAAACAAAGAATTCCTAAATTGATTATGGCGGCTGATTCTTTCTGAATTGAGATTATCGTCCTGGCCGATATAAGTATCGTCCAGTCCGATCTGTTGATGGCTGCCTTAATGAGGATGCCCTAATTAGGGTTTCTAATTTTGGACAGATCGTCCAAGCCGATATTAAGATCATCCCGGACGATGTTACCAAAAATAGAAATCATATAGGGAGCAAGAGAAGTTCTACCAAGTTATAGCCACACCAAATACAACAGACTCAAGAAAGGAAAAAGATTACAAACTGACATAGATCTAGTCTACCCAATCTTGAGCTGGTTCCAGATTGCAGTCTGATCGAGTGGACTTGAAATGTTAGCACATAAGGCAATCGTAGAGAAATAATGAATGTTTACTATCATCAAAATCATAAACCATAGATCCGCAACATCAAAGAATTTTGTTGCAACCCATGACCCCGAGTTTGAGATTTTGATGATGCCAAATAATGAGTGTTTTGGAACTGCTTTTCATTGCTTATTATTTTCCTTGAGCACTAACATTTCAGGAAGATCACAAGTGACTCAGGAAGAAAGGAAGACTCAAGATCGGGTAGATTAGGAGTATGAGTCAAACAATGTATTTTTTCATTTATTGTATTTTTACTTTATTGAGTCTGGCCACAATATGCGTAAGAGTAAGAGCAACCATGCACACACACAGGGGGAGAGTTCTTTTTTAACTGCAAATTATAACTAAAATTCTTCTCTGTAGATCGTACGGTACGATTTTATTTCGTACTGTATGATCCAAGCTATGTGGACAATTCTGTGAATAGATCGTACTGTACGAAGTCTTTCGTACTGTACGATATGTTCAGATCCAAAACCCTAGCCCTGACTTAGTTTAAGTAAGTGATTTTGCGCCGTTCGTACTGTACGAACAAGTTCGTACTGTACGATAGTAATCGTACCATACGATGAACAGAGACGACATCCGATCGTCCAGACCATCGTCCTGTACGAATAGTATCTTGTTGGATCGTACCGTACGATATTATATCGTACAATACGATTTATTTTTGTACTGTTCGTACATCTTCGTATCAGGACGACGGCTGTTTGTGAAGATCGTACTGTACGATGTTGAATCGTACTGTACGAACATTAACGGCTAATTTTGAAATCAGAGGTTTTTGGAGCCCGTTTTTAGATGTCAATCAAGTCTTTTTGGGTAAGAATTACAGAAGGGGTGAACGTGGTTAGAGAGGGATTCCAAGGGAGAAAACTCTAGAGAAATTCTTGAGGGTTGAGAGAGGAAGGAGAAGGTGAGCGTTGTGAGGGAGAAGAGGTGTGAGGGAGATCACACGGTTGCTCCAAGCTTGCTGCATCTTGCTCCTCCTGTGGCCCGAGAAGGATTTGAGGAAGGATCTCCAAGGGAAAGGCTCATCTACATCCGTTACCTCTGTTGCGGATCTATGATTTTGATGATAGCAAACATTCCTTATTTCTCTATGATTGCCTTATGTGCTAACGTTTCAGGTCCACACGATCAGACTGCAATCTGAAACCAGCTCAAGATTGGGTAGACTAGGTCTGTGTCAGTTTGTAATCTTTTTCCTTTCTTGAGTCAGTTGTATTTGGTGTGGGACCAGTTGGATTATAATTTAGAAGATCTCCTGGTGTTCCCTATAAGTTTTCTATTTTTGGTAATATCGGCCGGGACGATATTTATATCGTCCTGGACGATCTGTCCAAAATCAGAAACCCTATTTAGGACATCCTCATTAAGGCAGCCGTCAACAGATCGGCCTGGATGATACCTGTATCGGCCAGGACGATAATCTCAATTCAGAAAGAATCAGCCGCCATAATCAGTTTAGGAATTCTTTGTTTTAGGAAATCGGCCCAGACGATATTATTATCTTCCAGGACGATCTAACTCAATCATGCCTAAATTGATCTGGTATCTTTGGAAAGCATTAATGGTTGATTGATACGATCACATCGTCCGGGACGATCGAATGATCGGCCAGGACGATGGCCTGGACGATCTTCATCGGACAGCTTGTATTCAGGGCTATGATCAGGACGATTGAAATCGGTTTTAAACTAATCGGCCAGGACGATCGTGAGATTGGCCTGGACGATGTAACCAATTTTCTTCTGATCGTCTCAAATCGTCCCGGGCTAATGAGCTTAATTTGTACTGACCGGCCAGGACGATATGTCTATCGTCCTGGACGATAATGTCGGCAACTTGCATTAATGAGCTCGTTTTGAGAGCTTCTATTTAAGCTTTGGCATGACACTTTGTAAGTGTCTTTGGCAGCCATTGTAGCTTCGTTCTTGTGGGGGAAACTTGAAGAGAGAGCTTGAAAGGGAGAGAGGAAAGGGTGGAGTTTGAGAGAGGGAGAAGATCCTGTGAGGGGGGACTCAAGGGAGTGTGGAGGGGGTTCCACACGGTTGCTCCGGCGAACTCGCACCTTAGTACCATCGGATTCAAGGCTTGTCTCGAGGTAAGTTCACCAAAGAAGAAGTCTCTTTGGTGTCAAAGGACCCGGCAACTCCGCCGCACCGGGAGAGGTGGAAGTGATTTTGTAAGGGCTTCTCCGCCTAGCTGTGGGGGCTAAAGGAGAGTCACTTTGTGTTAGTGCAATACTTGGAGGGTGCCTCCAAGGAGTGGATGTAGGTCAAGGTTTGACCGAACCACTATAAATCCGGTGTGTTCTTTTCTTATTATTGCTTCCGCATTTATTTTTCTTCCCCACTTTTTGTGGTGATTTTGGTTTAAGTTTTTTGTCTTTGTTTAAAAGATTCTTCTTTTCCAAATCACCTCTCTTTTAATTAGCTTTGGGAATAAGTTCATAAGGGCTTAACATCCCCATCGAACTTTCAAGTGGTATCAGAGCAGTTTTCATAAATAAGTTTTTAAAAGCTTTTGAATTTTGATCCATGGCTAATCGTACTTTTGCGGAAGGATATTCAATCACTAGACCACCATTGTTTGAAAATATTACATTTGATTTTTGGAAAATTCGCATGTCTACTTTTTTGCAATCGATTGATTTTCGTATGTGGCATATGATTTTAACTGGTTATTCATCACCATCACGTATTGTTAATGGAATTAAAACTGATATTCCTTTTAATCAATGGAATAGGGATGAACGAATGGATGCTCAACTAAATGCAAAGTCTTTGAACTGTTTTTTTTGTGCTTTAAGTTCTGATGATTTTATGTTAATATCCACGTGCACTACCGGCAAGGAAGTTTGGGATAAATTGCACACCATATACGAAGGCACTAGTGAAATCAAGCAATCCAAGTTGAATATTTTAATGCATGATTTTGAAATGTTTTCTATGAAACCTTTTGAAACGATTTTAGACATGTATACAAGGTTCATTCAAATTACTACATCATTGCATGCCTTAGGAAAAGATTTTTCAAATTTTGAAAAAGTTAACAAAATTCTTCGATGTCTACTGGATAAATTTGATTCTAAAGTTGTTGCTATTTGTGAGTCTAAAGATTTGAATGATTATTCTATTGATAATTTGATTGGCTCACTCATTGCCTACGAGCAAGGGTTGAGTCAAAGACTTTTGGATGCAGGTGAGACGATCGTTCTAAAAGCCGAAGATACGAAAAGAGGAAGCTTAGTTGGTGACGACAGAAAGGAATTGTCAAGCAAATCACAAAGCTCACCAATGCATAAGCAGAAGTGGAAAAAAGGTAAAATTGGTAAGGATGTTAATATTTCCTCTGACGTTATTTGTTTTAAATGCAGGAAACCTGGACATATGAAAAATGAGTGCCCTAATTTAATAATTCTCCCTGCAAAAGAAAAGGGTAAGGCAAAGTTAAATTTAAACTGGGGAAATAATGAAAAGCAAAAAATCTCATGGGCAGATCTGGTCTCTGAAGCATCAGACCAGGAGAGAGATAATGGTTAAGAGCCTTTCGTATTTTTTTTGTGTTGTGTTTTTGTGTTTCTTTTTTGTTGTGTTTTTGTTTTTATGTTTTTTTTTTTTTTGCGTTTTTGTTTTGTTTATTCTTTGAAATTTTTTTTCTTCGTAAAAATTTTTTCTCTGATCTACACACACATTCACTTTTCTAGAAATGAAAAATTTACTTCCTAATTTTTCTTGAAATCTTTAGTAAGTTGTGATTGACTTCTCTAAAAACAATCAAAGGAAGGATACTCATGTTTTTGACTTTCAATCTCTGTTTCCTAAAAGAGGTTTTTCTACTTTTGATTTAAAATCTTTTTCATCTTTTAAATTGGTTTTTGAAACTAAATTTTTTATCTCCCTATATTTTATTTATCGCATAGGAATCTTTTGCAAGTTGTTGAATCTAATTCAAAATTTTCTTAATCAAGAAATTCGCTTTATCAATAGTATGGGTTTACTTTTGGTATTTAAGATTTCAGAAAGGTAGCATAATAAAAAAAAATTGGCCAATGATGCCAAAAATAAAAGAAGCGCAAAGCACCAAAATTGAAAAATATAGAATACACAAAGTGTATCAAAAGATGCGCAGTGCGCCAACCAATTGTCAAGAGGCATAAAATGAGCCCACTAAATTTGAATGCTTACCATTCT
Source organism: Dendrobium huoshanense (assembly GCA_016618105.1). Classification (NCBI taxonomy): domain Eukaryota; kingdom Viridiplantae; phylum Streptophyta; class Magnoliopsida; order Asparagales; family Orchidaceae; genus Dendrobium; species Dendrobium huoshanense. The sequence continues at coordinate 48,400,644 of CM028347.1, forward strand.
TATACTTCTTAAAGCTTAAGAAAACCCTTGATTTTTCGATGCTTGAGTTTGAAAATCTTGATTCATGATTCAAATCATGCATTAATCTTCTATTAGATATATTTTATGAAAGGAGTTTTGAAAAATTATTGTTTCTTTCTCTAATTTATTCCTTGATTTAGATATTAAATTAAAAAGTTTTTGAGCCTTTTTAAAGAACTTGAGTTTGGATTATCAATTCTTGATTTTCTAACCTTTACTGGGCTATGTGTTGTCAATCCAATTCTACTAAGTTTTTTGATTAAAACCCAGAGGTAACTTTCTCATTTTAAGAACATTTTTTTCACTTGATCAGGGAATGTTTTTTGTTCGTTTTGTTTTTTGTTTGTGCCTCCTCTCTTTTTGATAATGTCAAAGGGGGAGAACGTTGTATCTTTTTTCTTTTCAAAAATTTTAAAACAACAAAAATATTTTCATCTCCCCTATTTTTTTAAAAAAGGATTTATTCTAGTGAGGGGGAGATTAGGAGGATTTACTTTTATGAAAATTTAAATTGAAATGTTTTCCCATCATCAAAAAGGGGGAGATTGTTGCGGATATATGATTTTGATGATAGCAAACATTTCTTATTTCTCTATGATTGCCTTATGTGCTAACGTTTCAGGTCCACACGATCAGACTGCAATCTGAAACCAACTCAAGATTGGGTAGACTAGGTCTGTGTCAGTTTGTAATCTTTTTCCTTTCTTGAGTCAGTTGTATTTGGTGTGGGACCAGTTGGATTATAATTTAGAAGATCTCCTGGTGTTCCCTATAAGTTTTCTATTTTTGGTAATATCGGCCGGGACGATATTTATATCGTCCTGGACGATCTGTCCAAAATCAGAAACCCTATTTAGGACATCCTCATTAAGGCAGCCGTCAACAGATCGGCCTGGACGATACATGTATCAGCCAGGACGATAATCTCAATTCAGAAAGAATCAGCCGCCATAATCAGTTTAGGAATTCTTTGTTTTAGGAAATCGGCCCGGACGATATTATTATCGTCCAGGACGATCTAACTCAATCATGCCTAAATTGATCTGGTATCTTTGGAAAGCATTAATGGTTGATTGATACGATCACATTGTCCGGGACGATCGAATGATCGGCCAGGACGATGGCCTGGACGATCTTCATTGGACAGCTTGTATTCAGGGCTATGATCAGGACGATTGAAATCGGTTTTAAACTAATCGGCCAGGACGATCGTGAGATCGGCCTGGACGATGTAACCAATTTTCTTCTGATCGTCTCAAATCATCCCGGGCTAATGAGCTTAATTTGTACTGATCGGCCAGGACGATATGTCTATCGTCCTGGACGATAATGTCGGCAACTTGCATTAATGAGCTCGTTTTGAGAGCTTCTATTTAAGCTTTGGCATGACACTTTGTAAGTGTCTTTGGCAACCATTGTAGCTTCGTTCTTGTGGGGGAAACTTGAAGAGAGAGCTTGAAAGGGAGAGAGGAAAGGGTGGAGTTTGAGAGAGGGAGAAGATCCTGTGAGGGGGGACTCAAGGGAGTGTGGAGGGGGTTCCACACGGTTGCTCCGGCGAACTCGCACCTTAGTACCATCGGATTCAAGGCTTGTCTCGAGGTAAGTTCACCAAAGAAGAAGTCTCTTTGGTGTCAAAGGACCCGGCAACTCCGCCGCACCGGGAGAGGTGGAAGTGATTTTGTAAGGGCTTCTCTGCCTAGCTGTGGGGGCTAAAGGAGAGTCACTTTGTGTTAGTGCAATACTTGGAGGGTGCCTCCAAGGAGTGGATGTAGGTCAAGGTTTGACCGAACCACTATAAATCCGGTGTGTTCTTTTCTTATTATTGCTTCCGCATTTATTTTTCTTCCGCACTTTTTGTGGTGATTTTGGTTTAAGTTTTTTGTCTTTGTTTAAAAGATTCTTCTTTTCCAAATCACCTCTCTTTTAATTAGCTTTGGGAATAAGTTCATAAGGGCTTAACATCCCCATCGAACTTTCAACCTCGAGGTTCTCTGCCTTCTCCAGTTGGGAGAAAAACGAGAAGGTTCTCTGCCGTCGCCAAGAGGGTGAAAATAGAGTTTGGTATTCCGCCACGTCGGTTTGGTGAAAGGGAGGTTTGTACAGGCTTCTTCGCCTTGCCAAGGGGGGCAAAAGGAGAACTATTTTGATATTGAAAATTCCGGAGTGGAGGACTCTGGGGAGTGGACGTAGGTCATATTTTGACCGAACCACTATAAAATTCTTGGTGCGCTCTTTCCTTATCGTTGTTTAATTTTTGCTTGCATTTTAAATTTTTCATATCTATTGCATGTGAAATTTTGTGAAAGGAAAAATTGCATAAATCTTTGTTTTAAAGTTTCAAAAACAACAAAAAAATTAGAACTCTTGTTTAGGCTTAATTTTATTATTAGGAAGTTTTTACAATTCACCCCCCCTTTTGTCGTTTAGTAATTTCAAATTTGGGTTATCAATAATTCTCCAAGCAAACTTAGCCCACAATGTGTCTCTTCTAGCAATTGCAGAATTCAGTCCCCATCCGCCAATCTTCTTTGGTTTTCACATGGAATCCCAAGCTACATAATGAATCCCATGGTTCCCATCACTTCTATTCCAAATGAAGTCTCTACACAACTTCTCAAATTCTTTCAAAATTCTCAAAGGAACAAGAGAATAAGACAAAAGAAAAACTGGAAGAGAAAGGTAAACTATTTTTATGAAAACCAGTCTACCCGCTAGAGATATGAATCTATTACTCCAAGCATTAAGCTTCTTAATAGATTTATCCAGTAAAGGTTGAAAGTCTGAATATTTAAGTCTTCTTGTTTCCATCTTGATTCCCAAGTAGTCAAATTCATTCACCAATTTGATTCCCAGCATTTAAAAAAACATTTTTCTCCTCCTCCTTACAATTGAGCTGTTGCACATCAAAGAAGATTTCAGAAAGATGATATTTTGATCGGTCTGAGAGAAGTAGTTTTCAACAATATACTTAACCTTCTTCACACTTTTAATCTTGGCTTCAGTAAAAATCAAGATGTCATCTGCAAAAAGAATATGCGATATTTTCTGAGCTCTAGAAGAGATTTTTACACCCACATTCGAACCTTCTTCAGAAAAGCTATTGGAAAGAAGTTGTGAACATAAAATAAAAAGGAATGGAGAGAGTGGACACGCTACTCTGAATCCACTTCTCCCTTCAATCCAATTGAAATTTGATCCATTAATTAAAATGGAAAATCTTGGATCTGAAATGCACTCCATCACCAAGTTGACAAACTTGAAAGGAAAACCCAAATCTAACATAATTTTTTGAAGAGTATCCCAACTCATACTATCATATGCTTGTCGAATATCAACTTTGATGGCAAGGAACCCATTGCTTTCTTTAGAATACCTTAACTTGTGAAACACTTCATGAGCCAAAAGTATATGGTCTGAAATTGATCTTCCCTTCACAAAAGCCACCTGCTCTTCAGATACAATTTTAGGAATGATATCCACCATTCTATTCAGCAAAATTTTAGCTACAATTTTGTAAATAGAGTTACACAAACTTATAGGACGAAAAGCTACAGGAGTAACCGGGTTTGGATATTTGGGAAAAAAATTGTCATCTTGATTCCCAAGGAAATGCAACTTGCATTAAAATGGAAACACCTAATTACAAACTACTCAAAGATAAGAAAACTATCACATTACTCCTTTAACAAAGACACAAAAAGAGGTGGAATAATATTGTCACTAATTACATCCCAAATAAAATTCACTAGACAAAGCTATGTTAGCACAAAAATCTGCTAACTTATTACAACTATGATTAAAACATTGAAATAAAACCTTATTGAACCCTTTTAAGAATAAAAAATCATCCACTTCTTGGTTCCCCACCTTCCAGGTCGATTTGGAAAAAGAACCTTGAAGATACTTGATAACATTTTGATTATCTCCTTGAATAATAAGGCCCTCCGCCTCTAACATCCAAGTTTGTACCACCTTCTTTAATAATTTAGTTGCTAACAATTCAACTTGTGCAATATCCCAATGCATACAACCAAAATAAAAAACCAACAAGAATCTTCCTTTATTGTCTCTAACCACTCCACCAACACCTACTTTATTACATCTCAACAAAGAAGCATCAATGATATTCTTGATCCACTCGGGGGGGGGGGGGGGGGGGGGAGGAGAGTGCCAATAATTGCAAAGTAGTTGTGAATACTGATTAACACTCTAGTTTTGAGAGAAGTTTATTATAAGGAGAAGAAGCATCAAAGTTGAGAACTTATGAAGTAATAAACGCAATTCTCCCTACCTCCATGCTTCACTTTATTTCTACTATTCCATGAAAAATATAACATTGTACAATACAACTTAGCAATAAAAGGATTAGTATCCACTAACCTTTCCAAAGCCAAAATGCAATATTGAAAAGAGCTGAAAACAGGAACTTGAAACGGCCATACATTCAAAGAATTTATCACTTGGATTAATTTTGAACAATCAACTGCTATATGGTCCGCATTTTCAATGGAATCACATCCTCTTAGACATAAATTAGTGTCCAACAATCTTCTATGCATTAGGAAATTAGTAGATGGAATAGCATTATTGTATAAATGCCATAAAAAGAGCTCCAGATGAGAATCCAGCTTCAATTTCCTTGTCCATTTCCAATAGGTGTCTTCCATATCATCTTCATACATAGTCTTTGAAATCAAAACAGATATTATCTTCCCTAAAAATCTAAATTTCAGCTCCATGCAGTCGTGTATTAAATATGGAGATATTTGAATCTTAGAGATAATATCTAGAAGTTCTTCTCCAAAATACTACTCCAACTGGTTTGTATCCCATCCTCCATTCCTAATAAATGCATCCAGGGTCAACGAATCGTCATCCAATTCAGCAATATAACTAGGTCAAATATCCATGCTTTTATCAAGAATCCATACATCTCTAAGAACATTAATAGATGAATCTATAGAGATTTCCCACCTCACCACTTTTCTAAGAGATTTCCAACCATGCAGAATTATTTTCCAGGAAACAGAGTTGCTTATCTTCGCCTAATGGTTCGACCAATTATTACCATACTTAGCAGTCAAATTTCTATTAAGAAGTGTCTTCGGCTTGTCAATAAGTTTCCAAGCAAATTTAGCTCTTAAAGGACCCATCTTTGATACAACTAAATATAACCCACATCCGCCCTTCTTGTTCGACTTGCATAAAGCATCTCAAGCAACATAATGAAGACCATGGTTACTATTATGTTTATTCCAAATATAATTTCAACACATTTTATCAAACTCCTTCAAGATATTCAAAGGAACCAAAGTATGTGTAGATAGAAATAATGGAAGAGCAAGAAAACATATTTAACGAACATCATTCTTTGAGCTAGAGAAATAAAATTATTTCCCCAAGCATTTAGTTTGTTCAAAGATTTCTCCATCAAATTTTGAAAATCAAATTTCACCATTCTTCTTAATGCTATTTTCACTCCCAAATATGCCATCACTTCCACCACTTTAAAGCCCAGTAGTTTAGATATCCACTTACATCTCCTAACATTAATTGATTTTCCAAACAAAATAGAAGACTTATTGAAATTTATTAATTGACCCAACCAAATGCAATAATCCAAAAGAATTTTCTTCAACTTCTTCACATTTTTTATCTTTGTATCAAAAAATAATAAAATATCATCTGCATACAATAAGTGGGAAATTTTCTGTGTATTTGAAGTAATTTTGATCCCAAGCTTCCTACCTTTTTTTAAAAAAAGCAATTGACAGAAGTTGTGAGCACATAATGAATAAAAAGGGAGATAAAGGGCATCCTTAACTAACCCCATTATTCTCCTCTATCCACTTGGAATTACACCCATTGATCATAATGGAGAACCTTGGATTAACTACATATTCTATCAACAAATTTAAAAATTTAGTAGGAAATCCCATGTACACTAACACCTGTTTTAACGTTGTCCAACACATACTGCCATAAGCTTGCTCCATATTAATTTTATTATCCAAAAGACCTTGAAATTTGAAAATCTAATCTTGATAAACACTTTCTAAGCCAAAAGAATGTGTTCCAAAATTGATTTTTTTCTATTGAATGCCACATGCTCTTCAGAAATAACTTTCAGAATTACCAGCAAAAGCCTATTTAATAAAATTCTAGCCACTATCTTATAAATAGATTTGCAAAAACTAATTGGCTGAAAATTAGAAAGAACCATAGGATTCTGAACTTTAGCAATCAAAACAATAAGAGTCTCCTTCCATTTATGAAAAAGTTTCCCAGAAGAAAAGCATATATTAATAGCTTTGTAAACATCATCTCCAATAATATTCCAATAGACTTTAATAAAGGAATGAGAAATCTCATCTATCCTAGGAGACTTATTTCTTCCCAAATTGGCAATAAAATCCATGATTTCATTGTTCGAGAATTCATCTTCCAACATCATTCTATCTGCATCGTCAATCAACTTCCACTGAATAGGCCAATTACTCAGCTTACGCTTTCTACTCGTCCACTTGTCTTGAAAATAATTGAAAAAAAACCTATTCAATATTCTTATGATTTCAACCAGAGTTCCATTCACATCTTTTGTTTGATTAATCCAATTTCCTTGTCTTATAGCATTAGCAAAAGAATAAAAAAAATTTGTATTTGAATATCCCTCTTCAATCCATTTTACTTTAGCTCTTTGCCTCCATGTACTCAACCGAGCAAGATTTGCGTTAAACTCATAAATTTTTTCTCTCAAAAGGAACATTTTCTTTTCACTTAACCAATCGATCTCAGCCTCCTCCAATTTTAGTTGCAACACCTTCTTCTTTAGATTCCCCTTTAAAGACAAGAAATCCTTAACTTTAGCTTTACTCTAAAAAAATAAAGCCCTCAAACTTCTTCCACACTTTTTATTGAGAATTTGCATAGCATCACCCCCATCATATTTGTTCCAAGAATTTGAAACAATGATAGAGGAAGTATGATAAGAAGCCCATATATCATCAAACATGAGAGTTCTATTTTTCTTAGTAGATGAATTGAAGATCTTCAACACAATAGGATAATGGTCCAAAGCTACTCTTTCAATATGTCGTACAACAAGCACATGAATTTTCTCTAAAGCAATAGAGTTTAATAAATATCTATCCAATCTCTCCAAAATCCTTCCACCACCATTTTTATTATTGAACCAAGTGAATTTAGGTCTCACCCACCCTACATCATGTAAATCAATATCATTCATAAATATCCTCATCTCCTTAGAACATTGAAAAAATACAAAATTCTTTCCTCCCCTATTTTTATCTTAAGACAAAATACAAATAAAATCACCTCCAATTACAAAAGGGATATCTCTATGAGAAAAGGATTGAAGGATATCCCATAATGTCCTCCTTTTATATACATCCTTGCTTCCATAAATAGTAGAAACCATCCATTGTCCCTTATTCAGAACATTTAAATATCCAATTTTATATTGAGCAAAAGTTTCCAACACTATAAAAGAAGAAAAATTCGATCTCCAAAAGACCATAACTCCTCCTGGTAAGCCATCAGAAGGAAACATGAAATAATCTCATTCTATACCCATACATTTATTTAATTCTAGTCTATCAATGCTATACATTTTAATCTCCACAATACCCACAAAAAAACACACATCAAATTCTTTCACAATATCATCTAAATTAAGAGAGGCTTCTCTCTTCTTAGCTCCTATACAATTCCGAAAAGCTATGGAACTCATTTATCAATTAAGAGGGATGAGCCCCCACCAGTTCCTCTGTTCAATTCATCCAGATTCCTTCCATGAGGAAGACATCTCACTGGTCCAAGTGACTTAAGTTCTTTTGCAAGCTTCAATTTAACTATCTTTGAACTACCAACAACCTCCTTACACATATTAATCTTCTGAACTTTATTAACAACCTCTGATATGCACTTGGAATTATTTACATCCTCTACTATTATATCACATCTATCATTAAAAGATTAAAATTTATTAACAATAATAGAAATATCATCAAAGAAAGAAACCATACCCTACTCTGGCTCCAGATTCGAATGTTACACATCTACTATAATCAGGTTCTTCTTCATTTCATCCACATCATGAACAGCAACATCTTCTTCAACATATTCATTCATAACTATTTCACCTTCTTCAACAACCACATTAAGATCATTATTACTTCCTATCATCAGGTAAGTATGATTTAGTAGGTTAGTAGTTTTGAGGTGGAAGGTTGGTCATAGGCAAATTGTTCACAAAAGATGCCTAAAATGTTTCTTTAAAAATACATTATTCTTTTTTAATTTGTTGATTCATTTTAATATTAACATAGAGGTCTAGTACAATTTTAATATAATTGTTAATGAGATTGCTGTAAGTTAATGACTGATAAGGTATATTTCTAGAAGTGCTTATAAGATTGCATTTAACCATTTCAATAAAAGTAGTTGGCAATCCTTCAATTAATATAAGTTTCCAGTAATCTCTACTTGCATCTGGAAGAGTCATAACCTTAGATATAAACACATCATTATAACAATGAAAATTAATAAGAGGTGGCAACAAAATTTTTATAATAGAGATCTCACTTATTCTTTATTATTCCACTACAGGAAAATCACCCATTTCCGGCGGCTTTTTCCAGCTGAATTTGAGCATTTTCCGGCGATTTCTAATTTAGCGGTGGTTTTCTAGTAGAATTTTTTTCGCCGGTAAAAATGACGTTGGAACATAACTTCAGGCGGCTTTTTTTGGCGGCAAATAATACTGGCGGCTTGCCGGCAGACATAAACTGCTGGTTAAATTAAAAAAAAATCTCAGGCGCGCCACCCCCTTCAACCGCTCCCGCCACCCCGTGCAACCCGCATTCTGCCAGTATCCTGGAAACCCACTCGTGACGACACGCTAGCGCCCGCTCAGGCTGTCAGCCCGTGTGCGTGGGTCTTGCCAGACCGCGCGAGCCTCTGCTGGCCGCGCCAGACCGAGGTCTTGTCAGACCGTGCCCGCGTGAGCCAGCCCAAGACCGTGTGCGCCAACCAGCCCGCTCCCGCGCTTGTCTTCCCTGAGAATCAAACCTCAGACCTCTTCACCCGCAGCCTCCCACCCATGCTCAAGTCTGACTAATGCGCCGATCCTGCGATGTGAACAAATTCAAGTATTTTTTTTATTTATATTAAAATGTTGAATATTATAATTAAAACTTGTTTATTTAAGATTTTTATTTTAATTTGATAATTAAAATAAACTATTTAAGTAACAATTAATTAAAATATGTTATTAAATTAATAAAAAAATTATTAAATAAATAAATAATTAAAATATACTATAAAATTATTAATGAACTAAATGTGTTATTAGTGCCAAAATTTTTTATTTAAAATATCTTATAACAGAAAATAAAATTATGAAAATAAAATTAAATAAACCAACTAAATTAATTTAAAAAGCTAAAAAAATAAATAATAATTTAAATAATAAGTTTTAATTTAAAACCTTATACTTAAATTAAGGAAAAAATTAATATTATTTTTAGTCATTTTTAAAAATCATTTAAATAGTTATAATTTTAATCAATTTAATAAAAAAATTTAAAATTCTGCCAGAAAACTTGAAAAGCCGCTGGAAAGCCGCCGGAAAATTTTGTGGGAAACAAGTCGTCGGAAAGCCGCCGGAAAATTGACCGCCGGAAAGCCGTCGGAAAATTCTACCGGTAATGGGTGATTTTCCTGTAGTGTTCAAAAAATAACCAATAAAATGTTTTATAATATTAACAATAACTTTGACTACTTGTAAAGCTAAGCATTTATGAATTTAAACTACAATAGCATAAATAAGCATTCAATACATAGTTTCTCGAATTTAATTGTCAAGGAGACCATCAATATTCCATTCATAGATTTGGGTTGAATCATATTAACTCTGATTATGATGACGATATTGAAAGTTTGAATAGGTTGTTAGACCTAATAAAACTATCCCAAGGATAACCAAGAGGGGGGTGAATTTGTTATTTAAAAATCTCTTGGTAATTTAGAAAACCAATTTAGATATTTTTCTCAATAATTAAAATTTTCTTAAAAATATTTTTCAACCACAAAAATTAAACATGCATAAAATAATAAGTAGTAAAAGTAAAGAAAAAAGACCACCAAATTTTATAGTGGTTCAATCCAACTAGACCAATGTCCACTCCCTAAAGATTCCTTCTTCAGGTATTTCATTATACCAAAGTGACTCTCCTTTTGCTCCCATAGTAAGGCGGTGAAGCTCTTATAATAACCTCTCTTTCACTAACCTCGGTGCAGCAGAGTACCACCATCCTTTCTCACCTTTGTGGTGATGGTAAAGTACTGGTGTCCTTTCTCACCCTTCTAGTGATGGAAGAGTACCGTCATCCTTTCTTATCCTCTAGGTGATGATAGAGTATCGACATCCTTTCTTATCCTCCTGGTGATGATAGAGTATCAACATTCTTTCTAACCCTCTTAGTGATGGCAGAGTACTGGATCTTCTCAAAAGATCTTCTCTCAAGAGTCTTCAAAGATGTAAGGAAAAGATTTGAAAAACATACAAAGTGATCCTCACCTTTGGGAAAACTTGTGAACCCTTCATAATTTCCACTTTCAAGATCTCTATCCTCACTCCCAAACATTCTTTCAAAATGCTCTCACTGTCCCTCCCAAGAGAAAATTCATAGTAGTATCTATAATAGTCAATTTATAGGACTCTTATATATGAAAAACCAGAAAATTCATTCAAAAAACTAAAAATTTCAAGTTGAACATACTTGGATCATACAGTATGTTCGTATTTCGTGCTTATAAATAGTTCAAAAAATCCATGTATGATCTTGTACTAACTGATTTCATACTATATCAATTATATGTACGAACTAATATTGTATAATACGAATAGTTCAAATTTAAACAGGTTCGTCCGGTATAATTTTATGCGAATCCATTTCATCCTCTAGTCATCGTTTGTATGAACCTAACTTCATATAATACGAACTTGTTAACTCAAATCATGATTTGTATGGTACAAACATGGGTGAGCCCATTTTATATTATGGACATCGTATGTACAAAATTTATTTCATACAATATGAATAGTTCAAAAAATTTATCTATTCTTATGGGACAAATTAGTATGTACCCATTTTGTACTCTAGATATTATCTATATGAACTCCACTTCATATAGTACATTCAGTTCAAAATTGGTGAGTTCATCCAGGATGAACTATTATGGTGAGTTCATTCAGGACGAACTATAAATAGATTTCCATTACATTTGTTGCTAGTTGGGAGAAGTAAAATAAAGCTTTGAACTCATTCATTGACAATGGTGCTCAAAATTTCTCTGTACTGAATAAGTTCTTTGGCAAAGACCTTGTAAACTTGATCGGTAAAGTTGATATATGTCAAAATATGAATGAAGATAGTATAGAGTTGAAATTTAAATTGTTTGGTAAATCTATTTTAGCTATGGTTTAATAAGTACAATTTCATGAATATGTGGAAGATTAAATGGTTCATGGGTGAATAAGCTTAAGCTCAATCCTTGGGTAGAGCTCTTTATATGGCATTTAAGTAGGAATGTCATCCCTATTGTAGAATTTCTCTTCTATATAAGACTTATTGATTCTAATTTATGTCCTAGGGTCTACCTTGAAGTTGAAAACATTGATAGCTATGCTGCTACCTCTTGAAAACTTATTCAGGTAATAAGTTTGTTGAATGCTTGGGGATTCATGGTGTCGGTCTATTCTTCTTTTAGGGATTGTTTGAAGAACTTAGAAATGATTTCGGTTAGAAATCTATTCATTGATAAGTTGTATTTAACTTTACTATTTTCCCCTGTAATAGTAGAAATAAAGTGAAACATGGTGGTGTGAAAGACAGGGCTGGTATTATTGTGGCTAGAGTCATTAGTTTTATGGATGTTTTACATGAGGATAAAATCATCTTGGGTCACTAGGGTGTTAATCAGTCTTCCAGACTATGTTTTAATTTTTGGCACCCTCCTCCTCCCGAGTGGTTAAAGATTAACATTGATGCGTCCCTATGTAAATCGAATAGAGATGGTGTTGGTGGAGTGGTTAGAGAAAGTAGAGGGAGATTCTTGCTGGCCTTTGGGTTTAGTTGTGATCATTGGGATTGTGCACAGGTGGAGTTACTGGCTTTCAAATCATTGAAGGATGTTATACAAGAGTGGATGCTTGAGGCAAAAGGTATGGTGATTGAAGGCGACAATCAAAACATCAACAACTTTATTCATAAGTTGTATAGTACACCGGAGAAGCTGATGGAGGCACCTATAGATGAAGACTTATTATTCTTGAAGGATTTCAATAATGTGTTATTTCATTTTGTTAGACATGATTATAATAAGTTAGCTGATTATTGTGCTAACTTAGTTTGTTCTTATAATTTCATTTGGGATGTTTTTTGTGAAATAATATTCCCCCTTCCTTTGTTGCTTTGTTAAAGGAGGAATGTGATAGGTTGCCTTTCTTTAGTAGTTTTTATCTAGGTCTTTTTCTTAATGCAAAGTTGCATTTCTTCTAAAAAAAAAAAGGAATTTTTAAATTTTAATAAACAATTATTATCATTTAATTTAAAATCTTTAATAAAACATTTTTCAAAATTTAAAATTTATTTAAATATTTAAAATAAACAATATTTTAAAACTCAATTAATTTTAACATTTAAATACTTCAAATAATTATTTGATTAAGGAGTAACTAAATATCATCTAATTTAACATTAAATCAAATATTTGAAAAATATTAAAATTTAATATTATTTTATTAAAATAAGGGAACTTAATTTGATTATTTTAGAATTTTAAATTTATTTAAAATATATTAATTATTTTAAATAATTCAAAATATTTAAAAACTTAAATATTTAATTAATGGTTAATTAATATTTAACTAAAAAATCTTCAAAAATCCAAAACCTCTATTTTGAATTGTGTTTAAATTATTAAAATATTTTCAAAATTGTTTTTGAAATTCTTTCAAAACTATTTTGAGATTACTTTAAAAATTATTTTGAATTATTCTAAAGTTTCTAGAAAAGTCTAAAATCAACCTATTTTCTAATATTAAAATTATATTTTAAAATATATACATTAAATCTTGAGAGCCTTGAGGGAAATCTTGAAATTTTAAACATGGATTGAGCTTATGTGAATGTAAATCATGGGGAAGGATTAGTGGATAGTTGTGTTTCAACTATTCACTAATCAATCTATTACTTTTGTTATTTGTTTTCTAACTTTGCATGTCTAGGATGCACACACTCACTTAGCCAAGGCTCTCCTAGTTTTAAGAACTTGATTGTTTTTATTTGTGCATATCATGGATATGGTCAAGGGTTAGTGAAATAGTGACATGGATTTAAACCCACTTAACCTAGTGAAATCTTAAGGACAATAATGAAGGACATGTTTAGAGAACTTAATTTAATTTTAGTTATTAGGATACACTTTCTATTAATTTGAAACATGGAATGTTCAAACATATTAACATTACCCCATTTAAATTAGAAATTTTCTAATTTTAAGATTCATTAGGACTTAAACCTAACTCTTCCCAAGTTAACCCTTAATTAGGCCTAGAATTTTATTAACTATTCACAACTAACTCGAACCTAGTTTAGCTCTAACGTCTCTCTGCTTTGAGGTGTTTCCTGGGAGATTTAGGGCTTTATCACGTGTGATCGATTTAGGCCCTCCTGGTTGGAATCTCTTGGCGATTTCGGTTTGATTTTCTTACTCTTTACTTTTGGATCTCTATCGTGTTTTAATTTGGTTGTTTCTCGTTGAGTTTTCATGAAGATGACGACTCCGTCGTCATCTTGCCCTGTCTCTTCATCTTTTGAGGGGAAAACACGTTCATTCAAAGAGGCTCTTGCTAGAGGTTCTTCGTCATCTACAAAACTAAAGTTTGTTCATTCTTCTTTCAAGGGCTGTCCAGCCCTTCTTTTTGAGGATTCGATAGTTGATCAACTTGCTGCTCCTTATTCTTTAACCTTAGTTGGTAAATTTGTTTTGAGAAGGCCAAATCTTGATGTTATTCGAAAGTTTTTTTGTGAATATAAAGCAATCCGGTTCTTTTCATGTGGGTTTACTTGATCAAAGGCATATTGTTATCCAATTAACCAATGACCTTGACTATAGCCAGGTTTTTGCTAGGCATTCGTATTATATTCAAGCTTGTCAAATGCGTCTTTTAAAATGGACTCTGAATTTTGATGTGAGGTAGGAGTCTCCAATTGCTCCGGTTTGGATATCATTTCCTAATTTGCATTTGCATTTTTTTAATCATCAAATTTTATTTGGTATGGCTTCCATCTTTGGTCGTCCCTTACAAACAAATCAAGCTACTGCTTCTGTGTCTCGTCCTTCAGTTGCTAGTGTTTTGGTTGAGTTGGATGTTTCTAAGAAACATCCAATTGAATTGGATTGGTTCCGAAATGAAAGGTTATTTCTAAAAAGTTTATTTTGAAAATGTGCCTATATTATGTTCCTTTTATAAGATGCACGGGCATGCTATGAATCAATGTTTTTGTAAAAATCCTCAATTACGTCCTGATAAAATCCCTTTGAAACAAATGTCTGACACTTCTCCTATAGATAAACCTCTATCTGAGAACCCCTTGGTCGGACCCGAGAAGGATCTGATTTTATGATTTCTAATTCTCTAAGTGCTTAGGATGCTGAGACGATTACTAATGTTGAGATTCAATTGGTTGGCAGTGATAGAGATAAGAATGATATTGTCTTAGAGGATGGAGAAATTGTTGCTATGGGGCATCAATTATTACCTTCATCCAACATTAAAATTGTGGAGAGAATGGACTCTGAAATATGGGATGATGATGGTAGGTTTATCGTTCCTCAATTTCATAGTGCTGGTAAGACTCTTTCAACCTCTAATTATAATAGTGATACTCTTACTGATACTGAGGAGATGATGACTACGGCTAGATGTTTTGCCTCTGATGAAAATGATACTAGTTTTATTAAATTTCAGAGTAAAAGAGGGTGCAAGCCTAAGCATATTACTTTACAACCGGCTAGAAACACTACTAGAAATACTCATTCAAATACTTCTCATTAATATCCTTTTATGTTTAATACTATTATCTGGAATGTTAGGGGCATTGGATGCCCATCTTCTAAGATTTTTGTTAAAAATTTATGTCCTATTCATCATATTTCCATTCTTGTCTTGCTTGAACCCCTTATCCCTGCTTCTATGTTAGCTAGTACATCTCATTTTCTTGGTTTTAATCATGCTATTTTGAATATTTCTAATAAAATTTGGGTCTTTTGGAAAAATCCTATTAAAATCGATAGTATTGGAGACTTTATTCAAGTTATGCATTGCAAAATTGAGGCTTTTAATTCTCATTGTTGTGCTTCATTCGTGTACGCTGCTTCTTCCCTTTATATTAAAAAGTTGTTGTGGGATCAGCTTAAGGATTTTCAAAGTATTTGTAACTTGCCTTGGATGGTTGGAGGTGACTTTAATGCTATCACTACCCCTTCTGAAAGGTTTGGTTGTTCGGCCCCTTTATATCGTTCTATGTCTAACTTTAATAACATGATCTTGTATTATAATTTGATTGATGTTGGGTTTGTTGGTAATAAATTCACTTGGAATAGGGGGCACTTATGGCAGAGGCTTGATCGTGTGCTTATTAATGATTCTTGGATTAATGCTATTAGTCTTACTAATGTTTAGCACCTCAGTAGAACTTTGTCTGATCATTCCCCTCTGCTTATCAACATCAATAGTAGGCAAAGTAATGCTTCTTCTTAATTCAGATTTCAAAATATGTGGTTACTTAATAATACCTTTTTTGAAGTTGTTAAGTATAATTGGCAAGCTCCCTTACACCCTGATAACTCTATTGTTGGTATGAAAAGGCTTTGGTTCAAGCTTAAGAGGTTGAAACAAGTGCTAAACTGGTGGAACCACAATGTTTTTAAAAATATATTCTCTAACATTCTTCACGCTAAGCAATGTGTTGCTTTTAATGAAAACTTATGTCAAAATGTCCCCTCTGATGTTAATTGCTATTTATTAAACCAGTCTAAACTTGATATGTTTAACTTTCAAGCTCAGAAAGAGGTTTTTTGAAAATAAAAAGCTCCTGCTAAACATTTGATTGAGGGTGATAGTAACACTGAGTACTTTCATGTTTTAACTAAGAGAAAAAGGATTAAGAATAGTATCAACAAAATTCAAAGAGAGGATGGTTCTTATTCTACTAAAATTGTTGAGATTGCCAATTTAGCTGTGCTTTACTTTAAAAATCATTTCAGTAAAGCTTTTACTCCTATTCAGGCTACCAACCACTCTTTTATCCCTAACCTGCTCTCTAATGATGATAATGAACTCCTCTCTAAACCTCCCTCTTTGGAGGAAATTAAAGAGACTGTGTTTGGGATGAATAGTGATTCAGTGGCGGGTCCGGATGGTTATACTACTCTTTGTTTCCAGAAAAGTTGGCATATTATTTATGATGATATTTTTTCTACTACTTTGGATGTTTTTGCTGGTAACCCTAATCCAAAATTTTTTACTTCTACGTCTTTGGTGCTGATTCCTAAAAGTAACTCTATTAAAACGTGGAATAATTTTTGTCCTATCAGTCTTTGTACTTTTTTTAACAAATTGCTCTCTAAAATTATTTTGAATTATCTATCTTTGATTTTACCTAAAATTATTTCTCCCTTTCAAATGGGTTTTGTGAAAGGTAGGGCCATTACGGAGAATATTCTGGCTCAAGAATTAACTCAAGATTTGGATGTTAGGGTTAGAGGGGGTAATGTTATTTTGAAACTTGATATTGCCAAGGCGTATGACAATATTAGTTGGAATTTCATTTACTTTATGCTGAATCATTTTGGTTTTAACCATGCATTTATTAACCTTTTTAAAAATTGTATTGAAAATGTTTATTTTTCTATTGTTCTGAATGGCTCCAATCAAGGTTTTTTTAACTCTTCTCATGGTGTACGGTAGGGTGATTTGATTTCCCCTGCTCTTTTTATTATTGCGGCTGAATTTCTATCTACGGGTCTCTCAAATTTATTTGAGCTTAATCCTGGCTTTTATTTTAGAAGTTTGGGAGTATTTCCTTTATCCCATTTATGCTTTGCTAATGATTTTATTATTTTTACTAATGCTTCTATTAATAGGATTCAGAAAATTATGGATTTTTTTCAATCTTTTTGAACTGTTTAGTGGTCTTACTTTTATTAAAAACAAATGTTGTTTTATTACTTCTAAAAGGGTTTCTAATGATCGTATTCTTGCTATCAAAGATGTTACTGGTTTCTCTCATTCTAACTTGCCTATTAAGTATCTTGGTGTTCCTTTGTTTAAAGGTTGAAGACAAACATTTTTGTTTAATGATCTTATTGCTTCGGTTCAGAATAAGCTTTTTATTGTGGGATTCTAATTTTCTTAGTTTTGGTTGCCGGATTACTTTAATCAAAAGTGTTCTTTGCGCTTTTACCTGTTTATATGTTTTAGACTATTTTCCCTACTCAAGCTGTATGCAGTAGGATCCATAAGATTATTAATAAGTTTTTTTGGAAAGGTACTCTCTCTTCTTCTAAAATTACTTGGGCTTCGTGGGATAATTTTTATGGTGTGTTGGAAGAAGGTGGACTTGGATGTAAGAATCTTTATGACCTTGCTAAGGCTTTATCCTTTAAATTGTGGTATATTTTACATTCTAAAAAGAATCTTTGGGCTACTTTTATGATTTCCAAATATTATGTGGGTAACCACCCGACCAATATTTCTCCTAAACCTGAGGATTCTAAAGTATGGAAAAGACTTTGTAAAATTAAATGGGAAGTGGAGTTCCAAATCTAGTGGGGGCTTAGAGAAGGTAAAATTTTTTTCTAGCAGGATAAATGGCTTGGTAAGGAATCTATTGATTCTATCTTGAATTCTACCTCTTCTGCTTCTGTTAAAGTTATTTTTTTCTTCAATAATAATTGTTGGGATTATGAGAAGCTTTCTAATTTTATCTCTGATTGCATTATTTCTAGTATCCTTAACATGACTATCAATATAATTTCTAAAGATATTATCTTGTGTGATTTTTCTAAAGATGGGGTTTTTCATCTTAAAAATGCTTGGCATTCTTTTAGAATTAAAGGTAATTTGGACAATATTTTTGCTAACATATGGCATAAGAGTACACCTTCTATGGTTTCTATGTTTGTGTGGAGAATTCTTCATAAATTCATCCCTACGAAGGATAATCTCATTAAAAAAGGTTTCAATTTTGCCTCTAAATGTCAATGCTATTTTCACATTGAAAATATGCACCATGTTTTTATTTCTAGGCCTATGGCTGTTAGAACTTGGGTGTATTTTGATGATTTGTTTCATTTAAATTGTTTTAATGCTCATCTTTCTCTTTACTTGTTACTTAAGTCTTAGTTTATTGGTACTAAAGGCCACATTCGTAATAGTATTCCCTATCTTATTCTTTGGTTTCTTTTGTTGGAGAGGAATAACTCTATGTTCAATGGAGATAGGATGAACCATCTCAATGTTATCCAAAGGGTCAAGGACAAGATCTTGGCTCTTATGACTGTCAATTTGCTTATTGTTAAGAGTTTTAAAAATTATTACCATATCACCTCTTCTTTGGGGATTGGTTGGATGAAGGCCCCTAATGCTTTCAAGGTTGTTTATTGGATTAAGCCTCCTCCCAATTTTTTTAAACTCAATGTTGATGGTATTTGTTCAGAGTTTAGTGCTGGTTGTGGAGGTCTAATCTGTGGTAGTAATGGACATTTGATTGTTGCTTTTGTGGGCCCTATTCATAATGGTAATATTGATTATACACTTAGTTTGGCTATCCTTTATGGTATCTAACTCTACATTCCTCTGAACTTAATCAATTTTGTTGTTGAAATGAATTCTGGTTTTAATATCTCTCCTTTTCAAGATTTGGAGGAGGTGTGCTGTAACCCAAACAACTTCTATATTCTTAGGGAAATTAAAAGGCTCCTGATATTTGTGAATAAATCTTTCTGTCATGTTGGTAAGGATGGTAATGAAAGTTCGTTAGGGATGTTAAGCCCTATAGAACTGGCCCAACCTAACCAAGAGGAGGGGGGGGGGGGGGGGGTGAATTGGTATTTTAAAAATTCTTTTCATAAAGAAGTAAAAATCTCATAAACCAAAATCACACCACAAGAAAAATAAGCGCGGAAATTTAAAGTGCGAAAGCAAGAAATAAGAACACAAAAATTTATAGTGGTTCGGTCAACTCGACCTACGTCCACTCCCCAGAGGCGCCCTCCAAGTATTGCACTACAATCGTGACTCTCCTTTAGCCCCCACAGCTAGGCAGAGAAGCCTTTACAAAGAACCTCCTTTTTGCCACCCTGGCAAGGCAGAGAACCTATCTCTTTTTGCTTCCTCCTGAAGCTGGCAGAGAACCACAATCAGATGCTGAATCCTTACCTCTACAGACCCTTCCACAGATGATAAACTCTAGATGAAGAAGAAGCAGAGTGATCTTTGAAGCAACCTTTTTGAATCCCCTCACAAGCTCCCCCTCATAAGATCCTCTCTCTCTCTCCCTCTCTCTCTCTTTCTCTCCTCAAGGTCTTCTCAGGTCAAGGAAGCAACAAAAGATTATTCAATACATTGAACAAGAGCTCTTATATAGAAGAGCTTCAAAGGATCTCATTAATTGCAAGTTGCCGACAATATCGTCCAGGCCAATATGGACATCGTCCTGGCCGATCAGTACAAATCTCAGAAGATTGGCCAGAGCATCGACCTTAATGAAAACTGGATGATTTAAAATTGGCTTGATCATCTAGGCCGATCAGTTCAAATCAGAGGAAGATCGTCCAGAGTATCGCCCTAAATTTGAGCTGGCCGATATTTATCCTCCAGAAGTAACTTAAGGTTTTTGAATAGATCGTTCTAGCCGATCCTGCGATCGTCCAGGATGATATGATTGTATCAATTATCCTTAATTACTCCCTTGATTTCTTGATCAATTAAGGCATAATTTGTGAATATCGTCCAGGCTAATCAATAATCGTCCTGGCCGATAATTAAAAAATACAGAATACCTTAATTGTCTATAGCGGCAACTTCTTTCTGTTTTGAGCTTTTCATCCTGGCCGATACACGTATCGTCCAGGATGATCTGTTAATGATGGCTTCCTTAATTAAGAATCCTTGTTTAGATTTTTTGTTTTAAGCCCGATCGTCCAGGACGATGTAAATATCGTCCTGGCCGATATGAGTAAAAATAGAAATTCTAAGTCTCTCAAGTGTGTGTGTGTAGGGTTACTTAGCAACAGTCTCTTTGAACATTACAAATAGACTCAAGAAGAAAAAAAACAAAGTACAGACTGACTCAACCCTAAACCTACGCAATCTTGAACTAGCTTCTATTGTTCGTCCGATCTTCGATTCCTGAAAAGTTAGAAGTGACAGACAGTCCAAGAGAATCAATAGTGTTTGTCAATCATAAAAACATAAATCATGAAAATAGATTTGCAATAATCTCCACCTTTTTGATGATGACAAACACAAGTAGGAAAAACTCAGAAAAAAAGCAATTCATTAAAATTTCAAAGTTATAAGCACACCAATTTTTCCTACCACAACCTACTCCCCCTTTTGTCATCACAAAAAGAGGGTCCTAGACACATAAAAAAAAAATAAAATAACACAACATAAACTAAAACAAACTACAAGACAAACTATAGAAAATAGAAAATAAAGACTAGAAAAATGTGAGACCCTGATCATTAGATGAAGGTGGTGGAGGTGGCTGCTGAAAGTAGCTGGCAAGCGTAGTAAACTGAGTATTGAACCAGGTGATGGAAGTGATTTTCTGTGGACCAGTCAAAGTCAGGATCTGAAGCGATTAAGTGCAGCTTATCCCCGGTGGTGGATAGCTGTAAAAGTTCAACACAGTCTTGATATGTGATTTCGACGGGGCGTCGATTCACATAGGAGGTTAGGGCTGTGAAAGTAGGATTTATGCGAAGGTTTTGCGAAGAATTCACCAATAAGCTCAGTATTAAAGGGTAAAGCAAGAGAAAAAATGAAACAAAGGGAAGTGTGAGCGATAAGATCCATTACCGGATATGAAATGTGGGCAAGATTGATGATTCTTGAGACAGTTATCCCACATTCTTTGTATCGATGGTAAGTAGCTTCATCTTATGCCTCCCTGAAATGAGGGTCAATCCTAGCCCTCAAAAAACTACCAGAAGTTTGTCGAACCCATTTCCCACCAGCCATAGAAAGGAGTTAGCAAGAAAACACAAGAGGAGAAGGGATGTAAAGTGAAAAACATGGTTGGAACGGCCAAAATTTAAAGAAAATGGCCATATCATCCAGGATGATCGCAGAATCGTCCAGGATGATATGACATAATAATTGCATACATGACGATTGGTCAAAAAGGCGGTCCGATTGTCCGGGCCGATCAGATATCGGCCAGGACGATTAGACACAGGCGATCGTCCCAAGGAGTCAAGCCGGACGACCGTTGAAAAAGCAGATCGTCCGGGCCGATTAGGTGTATCGTCTAAGATGATGCACAATAATTGATCATACCGGCCGAAGTTAAAACATTTTAAATCTGTGGCACGTGTATCGTCCATGACAAACAGTGGATCGGCCAGGATGATTGTCCAATAATGGATCGTCCGGTGCCGATTTTAAGGATCTAAACGTGCTGACACATGGATCGTCTAGGATGATCTAGTGTATCGGCTAGAACGATGACCATAAATGCATTTTCCAGGATGAAATATTTTATCGGCCAAGACTATCATCAAGATTGCAACAGAGTTCGATCAGATCGTTCAGGACGATAAAGTATCGTCCAGGACAAAGAGTTATAGCAAGCACAGAAAAGTTCAACAGATGGAAATTTAAAGAGAATTTGCCATATCGTCCAGGACGATAAAAGTATCGGCTAGGACGATGTGACTAGAATTTAAAAAACAATGAAGGATGGTGATGATCAATGCCCTCAAAAATAAAACAAAAGAAAAATGAAGAACGATAAAAAACTAAAAACAAACAATTTGAAAAGATGCCAAATATAATTTATTTTTTTTGTTTTTTCAAAGCAATTCATATGAGAATTTCTTAAAAAATTTAAACCTTAGAGTTTCAAGAGATCAATATCTTAACAAATTTCAATCGGAAGAAGGTAGAATATCCGATTTTGTTAACCCTAGATCGGACATCCTTCAGGGTATAAATTGTCTTTTGAAAAATAGAGGTCTAACTCAGAATCACTAAAGAAGATCCATTCAAAACTTGTTTACAAAGAAAATATCTCATAAATAATATATAAAAGTAATTTTTCTCAATTATGGAATTTGAAATCATGCCTTTGAAAATCTCACATAATCCATAAGTTCTTCTAAGTTTTAAAAGTTTTTGAAAAGAGAGGATAGCTTGCCTTTTAGTGGGCTCATTTTATGCCCCTTGAATCTTTGATTGGATCTTTGAGCATCTTTTGATTTTTGATACACATTTGTATACATACTTTTTATTTCAATTTTGGCGTCTTTGCCACTTTTCCCCTTTTTTTTAATCTTTTTCAAGCTCAATTCTCTTTTGCACACTCTTAAAAGAAGTTCTTAGTTGTGAGTATATCTTCTAGATATTAGAGAATAGGAGCACTCTTTATAACATAGGGAAGAACTACCCACAAAACAAAACTAAAAATAATATGATCAGTGCAAAGGCAAGATCTCAAATAACTTGAGAGATATATAAGAACTTTGGATATTATGCATAAGATAGATTTTTTTTGTAGCAAGATAAAAAGAATCTTAGTTTCAAAAAACCATTGGCTAAAATAAGTTTAGACTTTTATTTAGAGAAGAAAATTATACCACTAAACAAGGTCAGAAGGAGGGAAACCACCAACGATATTCCTCCCTTTAACCGATTTAGAAATGCTAAACATAATCTCTAAAACTCCAAAATTTAAAATCTAAAAAAATAATCATATAGGAAACCAAACATAAAAAAAACAAAAACAAAAACAAAGCAATCTAGAACAACATAAAGCAAGCACACAACAAAATAACACAAAACTAATCAAAAAAAATAATTTCAAGAAATTATGAAGCAGTGAGTTTAAGCAATTTTGAGCTACGAGCCTCCATGTGTCCAATTATCCTATGCTCCCATGAGGTCTTTGGTGAGAGCACACCTGCAAAACTCAACAACAGTCAGATTTAGGAATCCAAACTAGTTTGGGCCCCTTCTTAGAAAAAGTAGAATGCAATGCATGTATGGTCTCCACACCCAATGTGTACTATGGTGAACAGTGCACGTGTGTGAGATGTGTCCAAGCATGCCACAAGAAAAACATCTAACTCCAAGAAAAGGATTTCTTAAATGATTTGAGTTATAATGCCTCTTCCTAGGTTCTGGCTTTGGATTCAAAGTGGGAGTCTTCCAATTTCCCTTAAGTGTATCTAATTCATTTTTAATCCTCAAGTTTGTATTTTTTAGAACATCATTCTCAATTTTCAAGTTTCTTTCTTTCTCTTTAGATTTCTTTAAATCAGATTCAAGTGATGTGTGTGAAACTTTTAATACATCATGCTCATTAATTAATTCCGAATGTTTTTTGTTCAAATCATCAATTTTATCAAGAAGAGCCATGTGATTAGAATCAATTGTTGAATGATCTTTAAGAATAACTTCATACTCTTTTTGCAAATTTACAAGTTTCAATTTTAAATTAACATGAGTCTTCTTAAGCTTTTTGTATGATGCATGAATTTTCTCACAAATCTCAAACAATTCATCATAGGTTGGTTTACACACCTCTTCCTCATCACTTTGCTCAAGATGATCTTCCCCCATTAAATACAGGTTTGTAGACTCTTCCTCTGGTTCAGTCTTAGAGGAATCAATACCAAATTCTGTCCAGAATGCCTTTTGGACTCTCTTCTTGTCCTTCCTAAACTTAGGTTTCTCCTCGCCCTTTTCATTTTCTTTGCTCGAGTGATCTTGAAGTGTAGGACAATCGTCTTTCACATGTCCAGGCTTCCTGCATTCATAACAAACAACATCATAAGATCCTTTAGAATGTTTATGATCCCTACCATTTCTCCAATGATGTTTTTGCTTCTTCCTTAGAAAGTTTTTGAATTGTCTTGTAATGAAGGCAACTTCATCGCTTTTAGACCCGGAAGATTCAAAATCTGATTTGTGTGCCTTCAGTGCAACTGTTTTCTCCTTCTTTTTCTCATCTGCATCAATATTTCTCTGATTCACCCCTTTCTCGTAAGCAATGAGTGAGCCAAGTAAGTTATCAATAGAATAAGTTTTTAAGTCCTTAGATTCAGTGATTGCAGTAATTTTAGCATCATATGACGAAGGCAAGCATATCAAAATCTTATTTACTTTTTCATAATTTGAAGTTCTTTTCCTAATGCATGCAGTGAAGTAACTATCTGAGTAAACCTAGTATACATGTCAGAAATAGATTCATGAGGTTTCATACGAAAAAGTTCGTAGTCATGTAAGAGAATATTCAAATGGGATTGTTTAACCTCATTAGTGCCTTCATAGGTGATACACAATTTATCCCAAATTTCTTTACCAGTTTTGTAAGTGGAGAAACGCATGTAATCTTCAGATTTTAAAGCACAGAAAAAATAGTTCAAACACTTTGCATTCAATTAAGCTAAATCTCGTTCATCAAAAGTCCATTCAGTAAAAGAAACTTCTGTTTTAACACCATTAATTTCACGAGAAGGTGGAGAATAACCTTCTTTGATAATCATCTATATGCGATAATCAGTAGATTATAAAAATGTTGACATGCAATTTTTCTAGAAATCAAAAGGTAGGTTATCGAATAGGGGAGGTCGGGTAATAAAATACCCTTCCATAGTGTTACGATTCCCAAGGTTATCCCTGGATCAAAATAAAAAAGTTTTCAAACTTAAAATTTTTGAATCCTGCTCTGATACCACTTGAAAGTTCGTTAGGGATGTTAAGCCCTATAGAACTGGCCCAAGCTAACAAAGAGGGGGAGTGAATTGATATTTTAAAAATTCTTTTCACAAAGAAGTAAAAATCTCATAAATCAAAATTACACCACAAGAAAAATAAGCGCGGAAATTTAAAGTGTGGAAGCAAGAAATAAGAACACATAAATTTATAGTGGTTCGGTCAACTCGATATACGTCCACTCCCTGGAGGCGCCCTCCGAGTATTGCACTACAATCATGACTCTCCTTTAGCCCCCACAGCTAGGCGGAGAAGCCTTTACAAAGAACCTCCTTTTTGCCACCCCGACAAGGCAAAGAACCTATCTCCTTTTGCTTCCTCCTGAAGCTGGCAGAGAACCACAATTAGATGCTGAATCCTTACCTCTACCGACCCTTCCACGGACAAGAAACTTTAGACGAAGAAGAAGCAGAGCGATCCTTGAAGCAACCCTTGTGAATCCCCTCATAAGCTCCCCCTCACACGATCCTCTCTCTCTCTCTCTCCCTCTCTCTCTTTCTCTCCTCAAGTTCTTTTGAGGTCAAGGCATCAGAAAAAGATTATACAAAATGTTGAACAAGAGCTCTTAAATAGAAGAGCTTTAAAGGAGCTCATTAATTGCAAGTTGCCGACAATATCATCCAGGCCAATATGGATATCATCCTGGCCGATCAGTACAAATCTCAGAAGATCGGCCAGAGTATCGCCCTGAATGCAAACTAGACGATTTAAAATTGGCTTGATCGTCCAGACCGATCTCATGATCGTCCCGACCGATCAGTTCAAATCAGAGGAAGATCATCCAGAGCATCGCCCTGAATTTGAGCTGGCCGATATTTATCATCTAGAAGTAACTTAAGGTTTTTGAATAGATCGTCCTGGCCAATCCTGCGATCGTCTAGGACGATATGATCGTATTAATCAACCTTAATTACTCACTTGATTTCCTGATCAATTAAGGCATAATTTGTGAATATCATCCAGGTCGATCAATGATCGTCCTGGCCGATTATTAAACAATACAGAATACCTTAATTGTCTATGTCGTCGGCAACTTCTTTCTATTTTGAGCTTATCATCCTGGCCGATACACGTATCGTCCAGGATGATCTGTTAATGACGGCTTCCTTAATTAAGAATCCTTGTTTAGATCTTTTGTTTTAAGCCCGATCGTCCAGGACGATGTAAATATCGTCCTGGCCGATATGAGTAAAAATAGAAATTCTAAGTCTCTCAAGTGTGTGTGTGTGTAGGGCTACTTAGAATCAGTCTCTTTGAACATTACAAATAGACTCAAGAAGAGAAAAAACAAAGTACATACTGACTGAACCCTAAACCTACATAATCTTGAACTGGCTTCTACTGTTCGTCTGATCTTCGATTCCTGAAAAGTTAGAAGTGACAGGAAGTCCAAGAGAATCAATAGTATTTGTTAATCATCAAAACATAAGTCATGAAAATAGATTTGCAACAGGGAATTCCTGTGTTTCTTGGCTTGCTAATTATAGTTTCAATCTTGATTATTTTTCTGATTTTATTCCCTCTACTATTCCTGCTCCTCTTAATGGTTTACTTCATCTTGATGTTGTGGTATCCCCTATGTTGTCACTTAACTCTGTGTACTGCTTCATGCTAGTTTGGTTCGTTTGGCCTCTTTCCTTGTCTGTTTTCTGGAAGTGGCTGATATGTTTTTGTTGTTTCTGTATTCTCTATATTGTTGGGTTATTTTACTGTTGTAGGTTATGGGTTTTGTCCCTTCTAGCCTTTTGTTGTTGGATTTGTAACTACATTTATCATTGTTTTTTCTTGAGTGGTTGGTACTTTGTTGGTTGCAGATCCTTTTATGTTGCCACCAGGTTATCATGTTTGTTCTTTTTGGTCCTTCTTCATTGGAATGTTGGGAGGTGTTATTTATGCCAGTCTCTTTTCTTCTTGGCTATGCGTCTTCTGAGCCATTTTTTCTGAATTGTTGGGAGGCTTTTGTTGTGCCAGCTTTTCCATGCTGGATATGATGTAGTTCATGCTTTAAATCCTCCTTATGGGTATATGTTGGATGGCCCTTTATCTAGTCTTTAGAATTATTTTATGGTTCATTGCCCCTTCCAGGTTGCTCCTATTGGTTGTTTTCCTCTTTTGTGCTGTAGCCTTTTTCTTGTGTTCAATGTTCTAGCTAAATTCATTATGAATTTTGACTTGAGTGATGATTTTACTAGTTTATATGTTGATGGTTGTACCCATTATTGCTCTTTTACCTTCATTTTGTGGAGTGTTGGGGGTAACCACGGGGATGTTGCTGGGCTTTATGCTGTTCCTGTTGTGGTTTTTTGGTGGAATTTGGCCTGCAGTTTGTTCTATCTGCAGTTTATTTATTTTGGGTGGCTTGGTCTAGTTGGTTCTCTGTGCCTTATGTTGTTGGCTCCTGTTAGTTGGCTGCATCCTGGTTGGGTTGGCTGGTTTTTACTGATGGATGGCTGCTATGCTTATTTCTTAGAGAATTTAGGTAGCTGGTTCAGTAATCAGTGGATGGGGTTATTTGAGATGGATTTTGGGTTATATGAAGGTAGGATTGAGTGGCTTGTGGATGTTCCAAATGAGGCTCTTTAAGTCTTAATTTCAATTTTGCCTTTACTTGGCACATCTTTTCTTGCACTACCTTCCTTTATATTTCCTTTTTTTACTATTGCGATTATTTAACTTATTATTTGTGGTGTTGTTGGTTTTTTGTTTGCAATTGCTTCTTTTTGTAGGTGGATCTTCATTTGGATCAATCCATGGCTTTTTGTAGAAAGATTGGGCTTCGTTGTAATATTCTTATCTTTCTTTTTTGGATGCTAGTATATAGCATCAATAGCTTATTACTAGGTTCTATTATATTTTTGGTTAGGGGGATTAATTGGCTTGTAGGTTTTCTTTTGATTTATTTTGTAGCTCTTTTGAGCAGTAGTGAGCCGATAAACTCCTTTAAGGACTCTATACTTATTTTTTTATATTAACATGTAAGCCTTTTGTGGGTTTTTAATTAAAAAAAATTAGGTCTAGAATTTTAAAAATCCATAATTAATTCAAATAAAATCTAAAAATTGTGAAAGAAATAATAAAATTCTTAAAATCAAACCCTAATTTCAGAAATAAAAATTGCCCCATGATTAAACCCTGAATTTAATTTTAAATGAAAATAAATAATAAATTATAATAATTTCTTTAAAAATATTAAAAATTCTAAAAAAAAATTCCCAAATACTTGGAAACATCCCCTTAAATTATTTCTGACCTTTGGGGGTGATTATAAGAGGTTTGGGGCTGATTTGGATCAAAATATAAAATTATTCATAATTAAGAAAATTTTAAAAATTAAAAAATTACTCAAATTTTGAAAATTATAAATTTTTATAGAAAATTCCAAATTAAGAAAACTAATAGTATAATTACTCATTATATGGCATAACATTTAATAAAAATATGAAACCTTCAAAATTAACTTTAATTTAAAAAAAGTTAACTTTTAACCCCTTAATTAATACATCAAAGTAATTCCAATAATTCTAAAAAATCTAATAATTAATGAAAATTTTATAAATCTTTAATTTGAATAATAAAGTCCTTAACCAATATTCTAACACATGTCAAATACTCCAAAGATAAAGTTTTTATTATGGACTACTATGGGTTACGGGGCTACGTGTCATAAGGATGCTTGGTTCTTCAAACTTGGTGATACAACGCCATGAATAGATTCAATGGAGTGTAAAACTTTAAATTAAATTATTCTTAATTATTAAACTAAATTAAAATTTTTAATTCAGAAACATCAATAAGGTTTTTAAGATGGACTACTCTTAGCTACAATGCTACATGTCTTAAGGAGGCCTAGTTCCTCTAGCCTGATGGCACAATGCCGCAAAACGTTTGATGGAAAATATAAACTAATTTAACTTCAAAAATAAAAAAATAATCAAATTAGTTAAGATTAATCAAGCTTTAATTTTTAACCAACTAAATTAATTTAATCAACCCCAATTGATAGTGGGTAACACAAGCCTACGAGACTATTAACTTAACCCCAAGGAAGGAAACTTCACAGCTTCGGTGAATAACAAAGGCAGTAATAATTTAAAAAGTAAAATATACCATTAATTAATATTTAACACAATAATATTTAAATGCAAACATAAATCTCCCCTTTAACTTTAACAAACTCAAACATTAGATAATCTCAAGAAACAACTCTGTTTAGGATCTACCCTAACAACATGACCTTCTATATACACTTTAGATGGTTTGCTAGGATAATTAACTCTAGATCTAGGCTAGGCCAATGTTTACTTTTCTATTGTGTATCAGCTTTTTTAAAATTTCATTGCATGTTGTGATTGAAATATTGATGTGAGTGTTTATTTACTTTTACTTCATTCTATGGATTGATGTGAATGTTTATTTACTTTTCTGAAATTTCATTGCATGTTGTGATTGATAATTAGATTACCCTTAGGTTATGAATAATATGGATGCTCACTAAGTTTTTTATAGCTGGTCATGCTCATGTAGAGGAATAAAAGGGGGCTAATAAATAATAATCATTATAAATGCTACAGGTGCTTCATCTTACTTAGCACCTAAATAAATAAGAGCATGGCCAAGCATGGCTAGATTGAGTAATTTTAATTTCATTATGAAACTTCTTGGGACTCTTATATATTTAAATGCATAGGATAACCCAACAAGAGAGTCTAAAATTTTATTTTTATATTGATGTAATTTATTTCATGGTTAAGAGTTGTGAAAGAGTCTTTGAGTTTGGGATGCTTAGACAAAAAAATTGAATTCCAAAGAGGAAAGGATACCACCTAGAGGGATAGTCCTTTTCCATTTGGAAGCTCAATTTTGGATCACTACACTACTCAAAGTGTGAAGAATAACCTCCCCCTCAGGGGTAGTGTTCTCTTTCCTATTTGGGTATCCAAATGTAATAAAGCCAAGGAGCCCAAAGAGGAGAAGATTGAGGAGCTTAAGATAGAAGAGTATCCCACTCAAAGTTTGCTTGCGTCTATCTTATGATTAGAATTTGGGTTTATGGTTAGTGGTGCCCGATCACTTTTAATGTATGTAGTTCTTGTTTATAATAAATGGGGCACTTTCCTACAAACAATAATTTGAGAAATGGATTACATTTATTTATTGATGCTTGATTTACTTTGCTTGCATATAATATTTTACATACTTTTCTTAGTTTTTTGGCACTTGTGTGTTAATTTTGTTTTAGTTTGGATATGAAAAGGCTTGTGAACATAGAAACTCTAACGGTCTAAAAAGTTAGTTTGGGATTGTCGGGATTTTACATAACATATTGATGCATCTTCTTTCCTTTGTCAGACAACTCCCCGTCTGCAGGTTTTGGCAGACCACTTGGCCTATGAAAGTGCAGATCTGTCAAGGGTAATATGTGTAATATCTTGGATAAAATTATTTTAAAGCCTTTTTAAAACCTCTTCATTCCAATTTTATACTATTAATCGAGTCAATTGATATGCATTACATTAGTAACAAATTAAAGAAGTATCTAAAATTTTAATTGCATTTCTCAATAGAATTTTCACCCAATATAAATCAAGGGACCAATTAGGACAAGCTCTAGATGTCGGTCTCAATTCTTATAAACCTTAATAAAAAATGTCCCTACCACTCAGTCATAAAAATTAATAGACCATAGATTTAAAATTGACTAGGTGGTTGGTTGGCTCTCCAATCCAGGCTAGGGTAAGTATAGGTTTTTGCATTGCATTAGTTCGGTTTGGGTCAACATTATATGGTGCCCAATTTAGATTTAGGATCTAGGGTAGATTTTGAATCATAAGACCATAACCTTTGAGAATACAATCCCAAATTTCTAATAATATGCTCAACTCAAACTAATTTTTCTTTTAATTCAAAATTTAAAGCCCAACACTTAACTTAGGTTGGGGCACTTCTGAATTATTTCAAAATCCCAAAGTGTCTCCAACTCTTCTTCCTTTGACTCCAAAAATAAGTGCTCAATCTTGTTCCAATCCCATTTGAAATTCCATCTTCACCTCATTTGTCATCACTCCTAGAAAGTCTCCAATCATACTTTCTATTGTTAATTTAATTGAGGGTATTCATAGGAGACTCTAGTTTCCCATGATATAATTAATACGAGGGCTTGTGCTCATAGAAGATTTAGAATCCATATCAATTTTTCAAAACTTGATTAATATTTCTTTTAGGAAATTTAATTTTTAATGATCATCGTAATCATAATTAAATAATTGTTAACAAATGATATTTTCTTTCTTCGAGGAGATATATCATGTGTTAACATAAATTTGAATATGAAATTAAACTCCACTTTATTATCATAGTCGGATATTTGACTGAACTTCATTTTGACCCTCTGTGGTCACATGTGGTTCTCCGTTAAATAATGCTACAAAATTGAAGAGAAAATTTATAATTTTGGGTCTGAACCCGTTAAGAGATTTTAACTCTACCTTTTGAGGTGGTATATTATCCTTAATGGTATGCTCAACATGAGAATTGAAATTTAAATTTAATTTCTAAATTTTCACAAAGAAGTTTAATTAAGATTTGTTTTGCACCATGCAAGGCAAATCACCTTTTCAAAATTTCCACCAATAATATTTTCTAAAAATCAAATGAAATATTATAAAAAAATGGTGATAACATAATAGAGTACCCCTTACTAATATTATGGTTTCAAAAATATGCCATTGGATCAAACTTGTGGTTTTAAAACAAAATTACAAGAGTACTAGCTATTATACTAATTAAATATTCAATAGTTGGTTCTAAAACCAATTGAATGTTGAAATGACATACCAAGAGGAGACGAGAAATTGGTGATTGAAATCATTTTAAAAAATATTTTTGATTAAAAACCAAAATCATAATTAATATGTAAGAGTCTAAATAAATGAAATCACAACTCACAATAATAACCTAAAATAAATATAAATCCTTTTTTTTGTATTTTTGATTTTGTATAAAACAAAAATAACAAATTTTGTTTTTCTTTATCTTTATGATTTATTATTATTATTTTAAATAAATATCAATCCCAATCAACCCTAATAACTTTTGTATCATAATTATAATCAAACTAAATTCAAACTGTATAAAAATAAATATGTAGGAAATTAAAACTATAGAAAGTAAATACAAAAATAAAAGGAATGTAAATAAATTTATATAATGGTTCGATCAACTTGACTTACATCCACTCCTTAAAAATCTTCTCTTCAGGCATTGCCCTAATTAACAATGATTATTTTTTATCCCACAACTTGGCCTAGAAGCATGTATAGACTATTTTCTTAAATAATCTCTCCTTTCACATCCTCAGTGCGGTGGAGTAGATGAAATCCATTACACTTCCTAGGTGTAATGGAGTAGCTGAAATCTATTTGATTTTTATGATCAATATAAGTATTTGTATAGATAATCTAGTACAATCCTACGATCATCCTGCATGATTAGTTTAAGTTACTATATTGATCATCTTATATAATATGGTATGATGGGTGGCAATCTTTATATCATATTATAACCCTCTTGGGACATCCAGTTCGATTCTCCTGGATGATTAGAGGAAAATTATGATTTTTCATCTTGAATGATAGAGGATTGTCCTACAAAATATATTAAATCATCAAGTATGATCTTAGTGGATCATTTTGTATGATATGATTGATCAATCTAACCATAATTATTCCCCTAATTTCTTGATCAATTTAGGCATAATTTTATAAATCATCTAGGATGATGTATATCATCTTGTATGATTAGAATAAAATTTGAAAATTAAAATATTACCTAAATTATGTTTGGCAACTATTGTTTTATTTTCTAAATTGATTGTCTTGGATGATATGGATCATCAAGTAAGATTAGTTTAATCAATTTTAATTAGTATGGATATCCTAATCAAAGTTTTTGTTTTTAACTGACCATCTAGTATGATTTAAAATCATCTTGTACGATTACATCAAAAATAAAAAATTCTCTAACTCACTAAATTTCTCCCCATGAATATGTGTGTGTGCAAGGTTACTTAGCTAGGGATTCACCATATATATGACTTGACTCAAGAAAAGTAAAAAGTCCATTGAAGTTGAAATTACAAATAAAATCAATCCTAATCTACTTGATCTTGAGTGATCTTTATGGACAAGAAAGGTTAGTAGGCAGGGAAAACTAAATAGGTATACAATTAATGTAGTGGTAAAAAAATAATAATATTTAATATTATCAAAATCACAGTACTTGGATCTAAATTTGCAAAACTCTTCCCCTTATTTATGATGACAATCATTATTGTTAAAAATTTTAGATCAAGCACGCATTTTTTTTTAATTAAAGAAAAATAATGAGATAAAAAATAGCAATAGAATAAAGTAAATTCTACTAAAATAAAAGCACACAAGACACTACTACCCCTTTTAACATTATAAAAAGAAGAAAATAAGAAAAATACTAAATATAATAAAATATAGAAAAGAGGACTAGTACAACACAGAAACAAACACTGATAAAGCTGGTAGAAAGAGGAACCCGATCAGGTGTAGGTGGGGGTGGTGGCTGTTGAAAGTAATGGTGAAAAGAGCTAAAATGCTTGCCATAGCAGGCCATATCCTGGTCATGATACTATTGTTACTGGACTACATATGCTTCAAATTAAGCTACATCCTGATCATGTTGTTGTTGCTACTTGATGATATAGGACTCAAACCTAGCTTCCCACTAGTTAACCTTCTAAACCAACTGATCAATCTGGGAATGCTGGTGGATAGGGATAGAAGCATGAATAGTTCCTTCCTTTTATGTCATAGCCTCCTCATGCACAGGGTGATGATGAGTACTATAAAGGATGTGTAAGGAGCTATTAGAGTTAAAAAAAGGAAGATGATCAGGTGGGTTTGGATATCAAAGGTTGTATTTGGATTCGAGGACATAAGCTATGATATGTCATGAGGCTAAATTTGGACATAAGCTATGATATGTCATGAGGCTAAATTTGGCTTTTTTTTGTGACCGAGATCCCAAATATAGGTTATATATTCAATGTAGAGAATTAGATGATCAACAAAACTAAAATCTTGATGAGCCATTATAAAGTAGGTGGTGAGTGATAGGATGGGGGTAATATGAATCTGAACCCCAGCTTTAGGAATAATGGAGGTGTGAAGAATATGCTGGATGGTTCGGGCATCTTTCGTTAAGGTATTAGATGAAGAGTCATGAAAGGGGGCATTAGTTTCTCTAACAAGGGTATTTCCAGCCAAATTAAAGTCAGGATCTGAAGCAAGAATAAAGTTTGTCTCCAATGGTGGAAAGGTGGAGAAATTCATAAAAATATTGATATATTATTTCAATAGGGCATCTATTAACATACGATTGAAGTGTAATATAGTCAAAATTCAAGCGGAGACTAGCAAATAATTTAGAATTTAAAGGAAAAAATAAGTGTAAGAATAAAGCCAAGAGTGCTTTAGGAAAATTGATCTAATACTTGATAGGTTAACACTTCCTAATTGACAACTTTTGAGGGATTAATCCCTGCAGATTTTTAGCGGGTGTAAGAAGCTTCATCACCTGCTTCACTAAAAGCGAGAATCAACATCACTCTTGGAAGAGCTACGTCTGAGGGCACGAGTTCTTTTACCACCATTCATATATAGGAACTAAAAGCATGAATGAGAGAAAGGAGAATTGGAATGCTTGGAGTGTAGAATAAGGCTTGAGATTTTCCATTTATATAGGATCAGGAATATCATCAAGGATGATCATGAGATCATTTAGGATAATCAAGTGTAATAATTTCATCCATATAATTGGTCAAAAAATGTTGATCTTTTCATCTAGGACAATCATATATTATATTAGATAATTAGACATAGAGCAATCATCCAGAGGAGTCAGCCTGTATGACTGTTGAATAAAGGGATCATATAGGTCAAACATGTTTATCATATCGGATGATGTGTAATAATGTATCAGCCTAACAACATTCAAATCATCCAACTATTACTGCCATGTGGATGGTCCAGTGCTATGTATGAATTATATGGGATGATCACGCATAATTGGTTTAGATTAGCTGTTGGATGTGCTGTGATTTGAGAGATGTATCTTTGTTCATATCATCCAGGATGATGTGGGATAATGTGAGGAAAACTAAAAAAAATTAGGACATGGAGTGTGATGATTACGAGTTTTTCAAAACAAAAATAAAGCTATAAAATAATATAAAATAATACAAAGAAATAAAAACTAATGATAAATCAAAATAAAAGAACATTTTTTTTTTTGAATCGATTAACTCTAGTAAATGATAAATTTCCCTTATGAGTGGATTAGAAATCAGTAAGAAATAAATTAACAATACTAAAATCCTTAAAATATAAAAAATATATCTTGTTAACCCTAGCTCGGGCTCCTAATAGGTTAAAAAACTTTTTTTAACACAAATCTAATTCAGAAAAGAAATCAGATAAGAAAAGTGATATGTTCAATCTTCATTTCAAAAAAATATCTGATAGAATAGTATTTCAAAGTAATCAATTATAAACACGAGTTTTAAAAATCAAGTGTTTGAAGATATCAAGTGGCATATGAATTCTTCTAAGACTTAAGGATTTGAAAGAGAAGGAAGTTTATTTTGTGGGCTGATTTTATGCCTCTCTTTCAATTATCTGACATACTTTATGCATCTTTTAATTTATGATACACCTTGATGTATCTTGCAATTACTTTGTGGTTATTATATATCTTTTCTTTTTTTTCTTTTGGGTTCATTTTATGCCTCTTATCATTTTTTGTAAGAAGACTTCCTTTCAAAATCTTAAAAGATACTCAGTTGTGACATAATCTCCCAGATATCAGAGAAGAAAACTCACTCTTTAATATAAGGAATAATAAACCATAAATTAGAATCATATCTATATGATAAATGCAATAATTTGATCAAGAAAACTTGAAAGTGATTTAATGACTTTGACATTATTCATATAAGATATATTACTGTAAAAAAGATAAAATAGATCTCAATATCAAAGTCCAACTTTTTATTTGAAATAAATTTTTCTTTAAAAAGGAAAATACACAGCTAAAGGAGTTGGAGGAAAAGAAATAATCAACAATATTTATTCATTTAATTGATTTAGGTAAGTGAATAACAATTATAAATTTTTAAAACTAAAAGCAAGGAAAAATGTTATTTAAGAATTCAATATCAGTAGTGACCATTGATATGATCCCTTAAAAAAACTGAAGAGAAAAATAATACAAAAATAAAAAAACATAAAATAGAAATACATAAACATAAATAGACATGTAATTAAAACAAAAAATATCAAAAAATAGAAAGCAGTAATTTCAATCATTAATATCTATGACACGTAATATTATTCTTAAGATACTGAAAATTTCAAAGGCTAGTGGTTTTGTAAATATATCAACAAGTTGGTTTTTAGTAGCTACATGGTGTAGCATTATGTCTCCTTTAGTAATATGGTCCCTAATGAAGTGATGCCTTGTTAGAATGTGTTTGGTCTTATAGTGTTATATTGGATTCTTTGAAATACAGATGGTACCAATATCATTACATAGGATTTAAATTATTCCTACAGGTAATCCTAAATCCAGAATTTGTTTCATTAACCATAGGACTTTAGCCACATAACTTCTTAAGGCTATGCATTCAACTTTAGAAGTGGATTGGGCAACTGAGTTCTATTTTTTACTAGACCATGAGACTATAGATAGTCTTATGAATTGACTAGTTTTAGAAGTGTTTTTTTTATCAAATTGGTATCCTAAAAAATTTGAATCAGAATATCTTATAATTTCAAAGGAGTTGCTATGCCTGGGATACTAGATTACTAAGTCAGGTGTTCCTAAGAGATACATAAGAATTATCTTAATAGTAGTCAAGTGGGACTTTTTTGGATCAGCATAAAATCTAGTAAAGAGATAAACACTAAATATAATATCAGGTTTGCTAGTAGTCAAGTAAATAAGTGATCCAATTATTCCTCTGTATTTCTTTTGATCCATAAATTTTTCATTTGAATCCTTATCTAACAAAATAGTGGAACTCATGGGAGTGTTGATTGGCTTGGCTTTATCCATTTCATATTTCTTAAGGATATCCTTAATATATTTTGGTTGACTCAAAAAAGGTCCATCATCTTTTTGCCTTATGCTAAATCCTAAAAATAAGTCAGTTCTCTCATCATACTCATTTCAAATTTCTTTACTCATTATTTTTGAAAACGCATCACAAAGACTCTTATTAGAGGATCCAAATAGAATATCATCAACATAAATTTGAATAATCAGTAATTCATCTCCTATCTTTTTAAGAAATAGGGTGGTGTTTAAGCTCCCCTTAACAAAAGTTCTTTCTAGTAGGAATGTGTTTAGCCTTTCATACCAGAACCTAGGTGCTTGTTTAAGTCCATATAAAGCCTTTTTAAATTTGAACACATGATTAATAAATTATGAATTTCAAAGCTTGGGGGTTGTTCAACATACACATCTTCTTTTATCACCCCTTTTAGAAAGACACTCTTAATATTCATTTGGTACAGTTTGAAACCCTTAAAATAAGTAAAGGCTAGTAACACTCTAATGACTTCTAATCTATAGGGACATAGGTCTATTCAAAGTCAATCTATTTTATTTAATTATACGCTTTAGCCACAATCTTGCCTTATTTCCTACTACTACACCAAAATCATTCATTTTATTTTTTAAAAACCATTTTGTTCCAAGCATACTCTGGTCCTTAGGTCTTTGAACTAGCTTCCAAACATCATTCTTTACAAATTGATTTAACTCTTCTTGTATGGCTAAGATCTAGAATTCATCAGAAAAGGCTTAATTTAGGTTGGTGGGTTCATTCATTAAGATGAAAGCAGAGTGGTTTATCACTTTTCTAAGTCCATGCTTAGTTCTAACACCTTCAGATTGGTCTCCTATGATTAGTTCTTTAGGATAACTCGAAGAATATCTCCATTATCTAACAAAGTGTTTTCTGATTCTATGCTTTTTGTTAAGATAGTTGCTATTTGCATGCTTTACATTTTTGCAACTTGTATAGTTTTGATGATTCCAAATATTATTGTTCAAATGTGTAGTTATCTCCTAATAATTTTAGAAGATTTGTATTTGCTCTTGTGTGTACTAACATTTCAGGAAAATCAAACTCCAGACTACGAAGACTTCAAATCAAATTCAACATGAGATACTTTGTGAATTTGAAGCTTGTACTTTTCTTTGAATTAAATTTGAAAAGGAGTGATTGTAATTGAGTGAATAAAAACATACACACACACATAAGGAGATCATATAAAATTTATACTAATCGTACGGGACGATCAGACAGTTATCTCCTATTGAGCACATAGAACAAATAGGAACTGGCTTGAAAAATTTTCTAAGTCCTATTCGTCCGGGACTAAATCAAATATCTTCCAGGACGATCTGGTCTCTGTAAAATTTTTGTCCATACGAAATTAATTATCATCATAAAACGAGTTGCTCTTTGTAAAATTTTCGTCCAAACGAAATTAATTATCGTCCAGGACGATCTGGTCTCTGTAAAATTTTCGTCCAGACGAAATTAATTATCGTCAAAAAATGAGTTGCTCTCTGTAAAATTTTCGTCTAGACGAAATTAATTATCGTCCAGAATGATCTGGTCTCTATAAAAATTTCGTCCAGACGAACCAATTTTCGTCCAGACGATTAACCGACTTAGAACGATTTTCAGCAGTTTTCTAGAACTGACCTAGTAATAACCGTTCGTACCGGACGAACTTAGTTCGTACGGGACGATCAACGTGTACGAAGAAATTTCGTACACATATACAAATAGGGTCATTTCAAAGTGTTTAAGTAAAATCGTCCAGGACGATCCACGATCGTACGGGACGATCCACTGCGTACAGAATTGAAAATTTGCAGTTTTTGGGCGTTTTTTCTTGTCTTTTGTATAAATAGTCCAAATTTGACTGCCACCAAATCTTTTTGTCATTTAATCTTCGTGCCTCTTGAGAGAATAGCTAAGGAGAGAGTGTGAGAGTGCATTCAAAGGAGGATTCCTACCACTGGAGCGTGAAGGCTTCACTTAGAGTTCAAAGGTAAGAATCTCTACTTGTGAATTAGGATTACTTCACTCTTTTCCTTCTTCCTTCTAGATTTCTTATGAGAAGATCTGTCAAGGAGATCTGGTTCGCTGCCAACACTTAGAGAGTGTTAATAGCCGAAAGGGTCGCTTCCTACACTTGGAGAATGTGAACAGCTGTAGGGTTCTCTGCCCACACTAGGAGAGTGTGAAAGAACGGTAGGGTTCTCTTCCCACACTAGGAGAGTGTGAAAGGATGGAAGGGTTCTCTTCCCACACTAGGAGAGTGTGAAAGGACGGACGGTTCTCTGCCAACACTGGGGATTATGTAAAAGGACGACGATTCTCTACCGCACCGGGTAGTGGTGAAAAGAGTGTGTTGTAAAGGCTTCTCCGCCTTGCTGTGAGTGCAAAAGGAGAGTCACTATTGGTATTAGTGCAATACTCAGAGAGTGCCTCTGGGGAGTGGATGTAGGTCTGATTATAGACCGAACCACTATAAATCTGGTGTCATTTACGTTTCTGCATTTTAATTTTAATTTTTAAGAACTCTGTGGTTGAAAAACATTTTCTAGAAAAACTTAAAAGAAAAATTTTCATTTCGGTTCAACTTAAATTCAAAGAGGGATTAAAATTTTTTAAAACTACCAATTCACCCCCCCCCCCTCTTGGTAGCCTTGGGACATTAACTTAGGCTTAACAACCTAATTACTAGACTCAACACTTTTCTATAGATTTATAGATTCTAATCCTTCAGTGATTTCTACAACCTCTTTTTATTCTATCCTAACCATCCAGACGTATCAAATTCATCAAATATAACAAGGGTAGTCTCCTCAATAGCTAATATTTTTTTATTGAAAACTCTATAAAATTTCCCAATAATTGAGTAACCTATGAACACTCCTTCATCAAATTTTTGGTCAAACTTTTCTAGTAGTGATTTTCTATTAATCAGAATAAACACTTTACATTCAAAGACATGAAGGTGAGAGAGGTTGGGTGTTCTACCCTTAAGAATTTCATACTCTATCATGTTCAGCTTAGATCTAATATTCACCATATTTAGAACATAACAGGCTGTATTCACCGCTTCTGTCCAAATATATTTAGGAAGTGCGTATTCAACTAATATGGCTTTAGCAATTTCTACCAGTGTGGTGTTCTTCCCTTCAGCTACTCCATTCTAATGAGAGGTTTTAGGAGATAAAATATTGTGGTCTATCCCATGCTTCATATAGAAAGATTCAAAATTTTCATTCTCAAATTCCCCATTGTGATCATTATGAATAGTTAGAATTCATAACCTAGCTTCCTTTGAATCCAAGTGGAGAATGATCTAAATTCCTTTAATGATTAACTTTTATGAGATAGGAATCTAACCGAAGTAACCTCAAATAATATTAATAATTATATACCCAAAGACTTTCCCTCATAGGCTTTTAGTGCTAATAGATCCAAAGAGATCCATGTACAAGACTTTTAAGTGTTTACTAGTGTTTATGTTTTATTTTGAGTGAAAAGAGGATTTGACTTATTTCCCTAATTAATAGGTGCCACATAGGTGGTCTTTTATGAACTATGGTTTGGGAATTTTTTTCACTAAGCCTTTTTGGGTGATTTTCCTAAGATTTTTCATGCTGACATGACATAATCTCCTATTCCATAATAAAAATTGATCAGCAACAGTTTTTAAGCAAAGAGCAATGTTATATTTAATACAATTTAGATCAAGCATGTAGACATTATGTATTCTCCTTCCATGTAAAATAGTTTTGTCATTTAAGTTTAACAAACTGCTGGTAGATAAGAATTTGATGTTTAACACATGCTCTTATGAGTCCTTCTAAGAGAGCACACTTACAAAATTATCAGATGTTAGATTTAGGAACCCAAACATGTTTGGGTCCCATCTTATAGAAGGAAGAATAAAATGCATGCATGCTATGCTTTGAATTTTGAAGTTTTGGTATCAACACCAAATGTGTTCTATGGTGAATGGTGCAAGTGTCGTAAATATGTCCTAGCATGTCATAAAAAAAATATCTAATACCAGGAAAAGGACTTAGTAATCTATTTGGGTTATGGTGCCTCTTCCTAGGTTCGAATGATGCATGCTGATGTGATGGATTATGAAACTCTTTCAGAGTAGGTGGTTTTTTTTTTCTTTGAAAGTACTTAATTTAGCTTCCAAAAACTTAATTGCACTTTTAAGAATTGATTTTTCTATTTTCAATGCATGCTCCCTACTATTTAAATTAGATGCAAGAGTATTTAATTTTTTGTTTGCATTTGGTAGTTCAACATATAAATTTTTCAAAGAATCATACTCATTAATTAAATTAAGATGATATTTATTTAATTCATCAAATTCATCAAGTAAAGTTATATGATTGTTATCTAAAGTAGAATATTTTTTTCTCAGACATTCATGCTTTTCTGCAGAGTTAAAAATTCTATTTTAAGGCTTACATGCAGTTTCTTGAGCTTACTATATAAAGAATGAATTTTTTTTCAGAAATTTTAAGTAATTGATCATAAGTAATCTCACATACCTCCTCTTAATTATAGTGATCAAAATGATCATCAACCATTAAGTACAGGTTTGTTACCTCCTCTTCTATTTTTGTTCTAGAGGAGTCTGATGTTGAGTCTGCCTAAAAAGCCTTTTGAATCATTTTCTTGTCCTTCCTGAGCTAAGATTTTTCTTCACCCTTTTTCTTGCTTGGGTGAGCTTTAAGAGTTGGGCAATCAGACTTCAGATGCTCTAGCTTCTTATATTTAAAATAAATAATATTAGAAGAAACTTTACAATTCTTATTATTCTTACCCTTGTTCCATTTCTGATGAAGTTTTTGCTTTTTTCCTTAAAAAGATCTTAAATTACATAGTAATTAAAGCGATGACATCATTTCAGAACCAAAATTATTAGTGTTAGAATCATTAGCTATAATTTTCTCCTTTTTCTTTTCACCTGCATCAAGTTTCCTTTAGTTCACCCCTTACTTATAAGCAATGAGTGATCCAAGTAACATATCAATTGAATAAATATTTAAATACTTAGATTCAATAATGGAAATAATCTTTGCATCAAAAGCAGAAGGAAAAAATCTCAAATCTTATTAATTTTTTCATAGTTTGTTAGTTCCCTTCCTAAGGCAAACGAGGATGTAACAATTTGTGTAAACCTAGTATACATTTCAGAAATAGATTTGGTAGGTTTGATGTTAAAAAGTTTATAATCATGCAGAAGAATGTTCAGTCTAGATTGTTTAATTTTGTTTGTACCTTCATATGTTATGCATTGTTTGTCCCAAATTTCCTTGTTAGTAGAACTAGTGGAAACACGAATATAATCTTTTGATGTTAAGGCACATGAAAAATAGTTTAAATACTTAGCATTAAGTTATGATAGATCTCTATCCTTAATAGTCCAATTATCAAAAGGAATTTCAATTTTAAAACCATTTACTAATCTATAAGGTGTAGAATAACCATCTTGAACAAGCATGCACATACAATAAGCAATCAATTATATAAAGGTGGACATACAAGTTTTCCAAAAATTAAAATGTATATTATTAAAAAGAGGTGGTTGAGTAATAGAATAACCTTCCATGGTATTTTTATTTCAAAAGTTAACCATGGATATGTTAAAACTTGTTGAATATGAGTTAGGTTGTTAGACCTAATCTTATGTCCCAAAGACTTACCAAGAGGGGGAGGGGAGGTGAATTGGTTATTTTAAAAATTATTCCCCTTTTTAATTTTTTAAAGATTTGAAATCGATGGATTTTATGTGGCAAATTTAAATACTCTTTTTCAACCACAAAAAATAAAAATACATAAAGAATAAAAGCAGCAGAAAATAAAAAGACACAAGATTTATAGTGGTTCGGTCAAACACAACCTTACATCCACTCCCTGAAGTCTCCCACTTCAAGTATTGCACTATTACCACTAGTGTCTCTCCTTTAGCCCCCACAGCAAGGCAGAGAAGCCTTCACAAAAACTCTCTTCCACCACTACCTGGTGCAGCAGAGAATCATCATCCTTTTACGCCCTCCAAGAGTAGGGAGAGAACCTACGGCTAATCACACTCTCCAAGTGTCAGCAAAGAACTGTCGGCTGTTCACACTCTCCAAGTGTAAGAAGAGAACCTTTTGCTTTTCACACTCTCCAAGTGTATGCAAAGAACCTTCAACTGTTCACACTCCTCAAGTGTCGGCAGAGAACCAGATCCTTTTGAAAGATCTTCTCACGAGAAATCTAGAAGGACAAGACAAAAGTGTGAAGAAAATACAAAAGCACATACAAATATCCTTACCCTTGAGTAACCAAGTGAACCCTTCACGCTCCAATAGGAAGAAATCTCTTTCAAACACTCTCTCACTCTTCCCTTCAATCTCTCTTTACCATCCACGAAGACCAAGTGACAAAAAGATTTTATGATAGTCTAAAATGGAGCTTTTATGGAAAAAACAAGAAAAATTGGCCAAAAACTGCAATTTTCAATTTTTGACCATCCACGATCATCCCGTACTATCCAATTTCATATGTACGAATAGTATAAAACTATTTCGTATGAAATTAATGTGAACTGGTATGAACTACCTTCATACCGTATCATCATCTCGTACGAACCTGGTTCGTCCAGTACAAACAGTTATTCTCAAAGTTCATTAATACAAAAAAGTAGGATGAACTCCAAGTTTATAGAATACAGCAGATTGTTCTGTGATGAAGAAAAAATATCATCTGGATGAACTTCATCCAAAGCGCATCGTCCTAGGATGAACGATAAATATCATCTGAACGAATAGTTCATTTGGAAAATCCAGAGCCCATCGTCCTGGGACAAACAATAAATATCGTCTGGACGAACAGTTCATTTTGCAAATCTAGAGCCCATCATCTTAGGAAGAATGATAAATATCTTCTGGATGAATAGTTCATTTAGCAAATCCAGAGCCCATCATCCTGGGATGAATGATAAATATCATATGGACAATTTATACTTAGAAAAAAATTTTCCCTCTTTGTTCGTTCCATTGCTCATTTGAGAATATAACTAACCTGATCGTCCCATTCAAACATGGTTCGTACTGTACGATCAGTTATAAAAAAATATAAATTTTAAAATTCTTCTCAAGGTGTGTGTGTGCTTAGTTACTCAATTACAATTATATTTTTTCAGAAAAAATAAAATGAAAAATACAGACTTCAATTTACAAAACATTCTTAGCTAATTTTGATTTGAAGTCTTCAACAATCTGGAGTTTGATTTCCCTAAAATGTTAGTACAAACAAGATAAAAAAACAATTCTTCCAAAATATGTTAGAAAAAAATAATAATCAAAACAATAATATTTGGAATCATAAAAAACATACAAGTTGCAAAAATGTAAAATATGCAAAGCTAAGTAGCAACTCTCTCAACAATCTCCCCCTTTTTTATGATGGCAAAACAATTATTGTTTGTCTAAATTTGAAATTCCTAAGTTTCTCCTAAATTACCCCTGAATAAATAAGCATGTAAGTATAAGGGGTGTGTATTAAGTACATATTAATTAAAAAAAATTTAAAGTTTTTCACACACAAAAATAACACT
Source organism: Dendrobium huoshanense (assembly GCA_016618105.1). Taxonomy (NCBI): domain Eukaryota; kingdom Viridiplantae; phylum Streptophyta; class Magnoliopsida; order Asparagales; family Orchidaceae; genus Dendrobium; species Dendrobium huoshanense. Next base: position 48,445,515 of record CM028347.1, read on the forward strand.
GAAATGAAAACAAAAAAAATAAAAATTAAACAATCCGAAAAACAAAAAATACACAAGACATGAACAAATACACAAGACATGAACAAGACAAGAATAACACAAGACAAACAATATTTCTATCCCTTTTTGACAACAGCAAAAAGAGAGGAAGAAACGAACAACAGAAATGTAAGAAGTCGTACGAGAAACCTTTAATAATTGATCCTAAAAGAGATGAAGTTATGATATCAATAATAAAATTAAATTTCATTAAAGAAAAATAAAAATTCATATTATTTAAATTAAGATATAACAAAGACAACATAAATATATCAAGGTCATGAATTAGTCTAGATAATTTAATAATGAAAATTATTGCAAAATTGAAGAAATGAAAATTAATCAAAGTCAAGTTCCAATATTAATTATAATTGAACATTAAATTGATTTGAAATTGAAGATTAAAAGATAAAGGAAAGAACATAGACTTGTGACGACATTGTGCATCTTTTCAGTATTTGTGGCACACATTATGCTTTTTTTACATTTGGGCTAATTTTGTGCCTCTTTTCAATTTGCAAACCATTGTGCATTCTTTCGATTTTTGTACCTTTATATATTTTTCAAATTGTCAAGTTGTTCTTTCAAATATCAATAATCTAAAAGCTCAAATGTTTTCAAGTATAAAGATAATAATATTGAAAAAGGAAATAAATAATAATAAGACCTCAAGATTGCAATAATAATACTAAAATTTTGTATGCCTAAAAAGAATTTGAAAGGGGTGATTTTTGCGGATACAAACCTAGGAAAGGATTCCATGTTTGCTTTGGATAAGAAATTTTCATTGGCATTCCTAAAGAAAGGTCCCTTAGTCAGTTCCTTAGTGTGTCTAACTCTTTTACTTGAGCTTGCCATAGAAAGATCGAAGGGAAAGAAGGCTATAAAAGGCTTTTGAAGAATGAAGTTTGAATTCTAAACCCCTTCAATTTAAAGAAAAATAATATTTTGTACATATGAAAAAGGGTTCGTCCTGTACGATGCTTGAGTTTTTATGTACGAAGTACAGTTTCGTATGTACGAATGCATGCAGTTAAAATGAAACGACTTTTCATAATCATATGAGTTACGAGGCATCCTTTTGTACAAACTTTTTGACCAAATGATCGTACAGAAAAACAGGTGTTCATCCAGGACGATCAGTTATTTAAGATCATTTTTATGACGGTTTGAATCATCCCCCATTCAGAATGACACGTGGTTCGTATGTACAAATTTCAGGTTCGTACGTACAATCTGAAATAATAACTGCTTCTATCTGTATAACCGTCTAGATGCATACATACGATTGAATACACATCGTCCAGACGACCGTGAAGATCATACAGACGAACTGTACAAAAAATGAAAAACTATACGCATTCTATTCTACCCAAATGATCGATACGCTATAGGATTCATCCAGAACAATATTAATTTCTTACAAATGAATATCACACTTAGAAATTTTGTATGATTGCTCAAAAACATGAATTTGAATGTGGAAATGTTTTGTAAACACACAAAAATAAAAAGATTAGAAAAAAAGACAAAAACAAACATGTATAAAAATAGAAAAACACATAAGTAAAATCACAAAACTAAAAGCACACTTACAAAAACACATATCAATGTTACAAAAATATTTAGTTAAGCATTCAAATCAATCACAACAAGCCTTGTTCTTAATGTACTGAAAGTATCAAAGGCTAGGGGTTTTATAAAATATCTACAAGTTGATTTTCAATTGAAACATGATTAAGTTCAATTTCTCCTTTGGATACATGATCTCTTTGAAATGATACCTTATGTCTATATGTTTGGTTCTTGAATGTTGAATAGAATTTTTAGAAATACAAATGGCACTAGTGTTATCACAATAAATGGGAATTGTGTTTCTTGTTAATCCTAAATCAATCAACTCTTGTTTCAACCAAAGTATTTATGCCACATAGCTTCCTAAGACTATGTATTAAGCTTCAGCAGTAGATAGGGCTACATAATTCTATTTTTTAATGGACTAAGAGATTAAAGAATTTCTAATAAATTGATATGTTCTAGAAGTACCCTTTTTATCAACCTTATAACCTACAAAGTCCGAATTTGAATATCCAATTATTTCAAATGAAGAGATAAACTTAGGATACCAAATCCTTAAGTTCTAAGTTCCCAAGAGATATCTTAAAATCCTTTTCACTGCTGTCAAATGTGATTAGTTTGGATCTGATTGAAATCTAGCACATAAATAAACACTAAACATAATATCGAGTTGGTTATTAAAGCAAAGATCGAATAATTCCTCTAAATTTCTTTTGATCAATAGTTTTTCCCTTTGGGTCCTTATCAAACTGAATAGTGGAACTCATAGGTGTACTAACAGGTTTAGCATTATCCATTTCATACTTTTTGAGTATGTCCTTAACATACTTGACTGACTAAGAAATGTACCTCCCATAATTTGCATAATGCTAAAGCCTAGAAAATAACTCAAATCTCCCATTAGGCTAACCTCAAATTGACTACTCATTATTTTAGAAAATTCATCACAAAATTTTGATTAATAGATCCAAAGATGATGTCATAAACATAAATTTGTACAATGAGTATATCTTCTCCTAATTTCTTCAAAAAGAGAGTTGTGTCCACACTTCCTTTTTCAAAAGATCTCTCAAGTAAGAAGGTGCTCAACCTCTCATACCAAGTCCTAGGTGCATGTTTTAATTCATACAATGCCTTTTTAAACTTAAACACATGATTTGGGTATTTTGAATTTTTAAGCCTGGAGATTATTCTACATAAACATCCTCTTGGATTAACCCATTTAAAAAGATACTTTTAACATCTATTTAATACAACTTAAATCCTCTAAAATAGACAAAGGCTAATAAAACCCTAATTGCTTCAACCCTAGCTATAGGGGAAAAAGTCTCCTCAAAATCAATCCCTTCAATCTAATTATACCCCTTAGCCACCAATCTAGCCTTATTTCTAATGACTACTTCGAAGTCATTCATTTTGTTCTTGAATACCCACTTAGTCTAAACTATACTTTGATCCTTTGGCCTTTCAATTAAGTCCCATACTTCATTTCTTACAAATTGATCTAATTCTTCTTGCATTGCTAAAATCCAAAACATCCAAAAGTGCTTAACCAATATTTGTGGGTTCTATGGTAGAAAAAAAGGTTGAATGATTGAATTATTTGCTTAGTCCATACCTAGTCCTAACACCCTCACTAGTTTCACCTGTAATCAATTCATTTGGGTGATTTTCAGAAAATCTCAAATATCTAGGCAATGAGTTTTCAATCTCCAAAATTTTATCTAAATTTATTTTCTCAATCTTTTTGGAGTCAATTTCTATCTCATCCTCTTCAATAATTGGCTCTTTCAAAATACCAAATTCATTAAATACAACATGTGTGGTCTCCTCAATTACCAAAGTTCTTTTATTGAATACTCTATAAGATTTTCCAACATTAGAGTATCCTAGAAAAATTCCTTCATTTGATTTTGGATCAAATTTTCCTAAGGTAGATTTTCCATTCTTAAGTATGAACACCTTATATCCAAAGACATACAAATGTGACAAATTAGGTGTTCTCCCGTTAAGTAATTCATAGGGTGTTTTGTTCAAACTCAATGTGATATTCATCATATTTAGAATATAACATGCCGTGCTAACTGCTTCAGCTCAAAAAAATATTTAGGAATTGAATATTCTGCCAACATGGCTCGAGCAGCTTCTATTAATGTTCTATTTTTCCTTTTTTCTACCCAATTTTGCTAAGGGGTTCTAGGTGTAGAAAAATTGTGATCAATCCCTTTTTCCTTATAAAAATCCTCAATTTTTTTTTTTTTTTCAAATTCTCCTCTATGATCACTTTGAATCGTCAAAATCTCACATCCTAATTTCCTCTGAATCTAAGTCAAAAAATCTCTAAACTCTTCAAATGGTTCACTCTTATAATATAGAAATTTAATCCATGTGAATCTTGAGAAATCATCCACAATCACAAATTCGTATACCTTCCCTCCTAGACTTATAGTTCCTACTGGTCCAAAAAGATCCATATGCAAAATCTTCGAAGGTTTATTGGTTCTAAGATCCTTATTGGACTGAAAAGAAGACTTCACATGTTTTCCTAGTTGACAAGCATCATAAAGACGGTCCTTAGTAAAGTCTAGTTTTGGTATACCTCTTACTACGTTCTTTTGGGTAATCCTTCTAAGGTTTTTCATGCTAGAATGACAAAGTCTCATATGCTAAAGCCTCATATCATGCAAAACATCAATACCATTTAGGCTTAATATGCAGCTAGTAGAAAAAATTAATGCTGTATCCTTTATCACATAGCTCGCTAATACTTAACAAATTATACTTTAAGCCTTCTACAAGTAGTACATTCTCAATAAAAATGTTCTTAAGATTTCCAATCATACATGATCCAACCACCTTCCTTGTGGTGTTATCTCCAGTTGTAACCCTACCTCCACTTTTGGCTTCCAGTGATATAAATTGCTTAGTATCTCCAGTCATATGCCTTGAGCAATCACTGTCCAGGTACAATTTGCTCTCACGAGGTCGTGTATGAGATCGTGCCTGCAAAATCATTAAATGCTAGACCTGGGAACACAAACAAGTTTGTGTTCACCTTTTGGCAACTTATAAATAGATGTATGTATGATATGTCTAGTTTTATGCATCTTAGGCTTCCACACCAAATGAGTTTTTTTATCTAATATACAAGTGTGGCTATGAGTCCAATCATGCCACAAGAATAACATTTAACTCCTGGAAAGTATTTTCTAATCTTCTATAATTATTCTGTTTCTTGCTGAGTTTTAAAAAATTTTAATATAAAATAGGATTTGAAAAATCTTTAAGACTCGGGGGTTTTCTATTTTCCCTCAAGAGCTTTAACTTCCAATTTCAGAAATGCATTTACATGTTCCAATACATAGTTGGTATATTTTAATCGATATTTTTTTCTCTCTGATTCCTCCTTAAAATCTTTAAATTCTTTTTCCAAATTTTTATAGGATGATTTTAAATTTTCATTTGACTTATTCAAATCATCGAACTTATCAAGTAAGCTCATGTGATTGTTATCAATTAATGCATGATCTTTCTTAAGGATCTCATATTCTTTTTGCAATTCTTGTAGTTCTATGTTAAGACTAGCATGCATTTTCTTTAGCTTTCTATATGCACCATGTATTCTTTTAGAGACATTAAAAGGTTCAACATAAGTCAAGTCACTTACCTCTTCTTGATCTGATTGATCAAGATTATCAGCCATCAAGCACAGATTGGTGACTTCCTCTTCTTTTTCAGTCTCTGACGAGTCCGAAGCTAAGTCCACCCAGAAAGCTCTTTGGAATTTCTTCTTGCCCTTGTTCACAGTTGGATTCTCCTCTACCTTCTCCTTACTAGGAGTAGCTTTGAGTTTTGGGCACTCTAACTTTACTTGTCCAGGTTTCCTGCACTCATAGCAATTTACTTAATTAGAAACCATGACATTCCTATTAAACTTACCTCGATTCCATTACTGACATCTCTTTTAATTCCTCTTCAAAAAGCTTTTGAACTGTCTAGTCATTAAAGCGATGTCATCCACATCCTCAGGTATAGATAGATCACTCTTCGACTCCCCAACCTTCAGTGTAATATTCTTCTCCTTTTGTGGCTCTCATGCATCAATATTTTGTTGACTCACTCCTTGCTCATAAGCAATTAGTGATCCAAGAAGATTATCAATAGAGTAAACATTTAAGTCTTTAGACTCTATAATCGCAGTTATCTTAGCATCATAAGTAGTAGGAAAATAATGAAGTATCTTGTTAACCATTTTAGTGTTCGTTAGTTTCCTTTATAATGCATGTAAAGAAGTGACTATTTGTGTGAATCTTATGTACATGTCAAAAATGGATTCATTGGGTTTCATGCAAAAAGGTTCATAGTCATGTAACAAGATATTAAGTCTAGATTGTTTAACTTTGTTAGTCCCTTCATATGTTATTAAAAGTCTATCATATATATCATTACCACTTTTGCAAGTAGAAACCCTCATGTAATCTTCATATATAAGAGAACAAAAGAAATTGTTCAAACATTTAGTGTTAAGTTGTGCAATTTCACGTTGTTCTACAGTTTAGTCTACAAAGGGAATTTCAACTCTAACTCTGTCAACTAATCTAGTTAGTTTTGTATACCCTTCCTGAACTAAGATCCACATACGGTAGTCTAGTGACTGTAAAAATGTTGACATGCATGTTTTTAAAAAATTGAAAGAAATATTGTCAAACAAGGGAGGTCTAGTTACAGAATAACCTTCTAGAGTATTTTGGTTTCCAAATATAGCCATGGTCTTTAATCAAAAAGTAGTCTAAACTTATTGTTTTGAAACTCTACTCTGATACCACTTATTGAATATGAGTTAGGTTGTTAGACCTAAGCTTATGTCCCAAAAGCTTACCAAGAGGGGGAGGGGGGGGGGGTTGAATTGGTTATTTTTTAAATTATTCCCCTTTTTAATTTTTTAAAGATTTGAAACTGATGGATTTAATCTGGAAAATTTTAAAACTCTTTTTCAACCACAAAAAATAAAAATACATAAAAAATAAAAAAATAATGGAAAATAAAAAGACACAAGATTTATAGTGGTTCGGTCAAACACGACCTACATCCACTCCCTGAAGTCTCCCACTTCAGGTATTGCACTATTACCACTAGTATCTCTCCTTTAGCCCACACAGCAAGGTGGATAAGCCTTCACAAAAACTCTCTTCCACCACTACTCGGTGCGACAGAGAACTGTCATCCTTTTACACCCTCTAAGTATAGGCAGGGAACCTCAGACTGTTCACACTCTCTAAGTGTCAGCAGAGAAGCGTCGGTTGTTCACACTCTACAAGTGTAGGCAGAGAACCTTCTTCTATTCACACTCTCCAAGTGTAAGAAGATAACCTTTGGCTGTTCACACTCCACGAGTGTTGACAGAGAATCAGATCCTTTTGAAAGATCTTCTCACAAGAAATCTAGAAGGACAAGATAAAAGAGTGAGGAAAATACAAAAACATACATAGAGATCCTTACCCTTGAGTAACCAAGTGAACCCTTCATGCTCCAATATGAAGAAATCTCTTTCAAACACTCTCTCACACTCTTTCTTTCAATCTCCCTTTACCATTCAGGAAGACCAAGGGACCAAAAGATTTTATGACTGTCTAAAATGGACCTTTTATAGAAAAGACAAGAAAAATTAGTCAAAAACTATAGTTTTCAATTTTTGACCTTTCACGATCATCCCGTACAATCAATTTTATACATACGAATAGTATAAAAACTATTGCGTATGAACTTAATGTGAACTGGTATGAACTAACTTCGTTCCTAATCATCATCCCGTATGAACCTGGTTCGTCGGGTATGAACAACTATTCTCAAAGTACAAAAAAGTAGGATGAACTCCAAGTTTATAGAACAGAGCAGATCGTCCTGGGACGAAAAGAAAATATTAACTTGTTCAACTTCATTCGGAGCGCATTGTCCTGGGATGAACGATAGATATCTTATGGACAAATAGTTTATTTAGAGAATCCAGAGCCCATCATCCAGGGACGAACGATAAATATTGTCTAGACGAACAATTTATTTGGCAAATTCAAAGCCCACCATATTGGGACAAATGATAAATATTATCTGGATGAAAAATTATTTGGCAAATATAGAGCTCATCATCCTGGGATGAATGATAAATATCATTTGGACAATTTATACTTGGAAAAAAATTTCCCTCTTTGTTTGTTCCATTACTCGTTTGGGAATATAACTGACCAGATCATCCCACATGAACATGGTTCGTATTGTACGATCTGTTTTAAAAAATGTAAATTTTAAAATTCTTCCCACGGTGTGTGTGTGTGTGCTTAGTTACTAGTTTACAATCACATTCTCTCAGACTCAATAAAATGAAAAATATAGACTTCAATTCATAAAACAATCTAAGTTGATCTTGATTTGAAGTCTTCAACAATCTAGAGTATGATTTCCTTGAAATGTTAGTATACACATGAGAGAAAAAACAATTCTTCGAAAATGTGTTAGGAGAAAATAATAATTAAAACAATAATATTTATAATCATAAAAAACATATAAGTTGCAAGAATATAAAATATGCAAAGTTAAGTAACAGCTCACTCAACAGGATCTAAATTCAAAAGTTTTCTAAAATTTGATCTAATGAATCCTTCTCTGATACCACTTGAAAGTTTTTGATGGGTGTTAAGCCCTAAAGAATTAGTCCTGAGGTTAAACAAGAGGTGGGGGGGGGGGGGGGGGGGGGGGGGTGAACTAGTTATTTAAAATTTTCTTAAGAAAAAAGAAAATGTTTTTGAAATCTTTTTGAATATTTTAAAACAAAATGATTTATGAAGAAGCAAAAATAATTTATTAATAGCAAAGATCAGAGATTCTGACCATAGATCAAATCACACAAATATATAAAAATTAAAATGCAAAAATTTAGAAAGAACACATCAAGATTTTTAGTGGTTTAGTCAATTTGATTTACATCCACTCCTTGGATAGTACCTCTCCAAGTATTGCACTAAATAGAAGTGGCTCTCCTTTTGCTCCCATAGCAATAAAAAGAAGCCTTTACAAAATCTTTCCACTAAACGGATAAGGTTGGGAAAGTCTAGTGAGAGAAAGTCCAAGAATTTGGAGGGATTCCGGTGACCTTTTCAAATTTTTCATTTCTGTTGATTTTGCGCCGTCTCATCGGAGGAGCGGGAAGACGGCTATGGAAGGAAAGGTGATTGGCGTCATCTGAGGCCTGGGCAAACATCAGAAGGGGTCTCAATGCTCCGGAGTGAGCTTCGTCGAAAGTGTTTAAGGGAGGTCAAATTTCAGCATCACGTTTCAATGGCCATCCTAAATAGAAACCTTTGATGAATAAAGAAGGTGGTTTGCTGAACAATATTGTTAAACCAGTTGTTTTGGGAAAAGGTAAAGAAGTTTTTAGGGAAGATGATTTTCTAAGCCCAAAAAAGATTTTATCATCTTCTATTCACAATGAAGGTATTAATCTTCCTAACCTCGAAGCTTCATCGTCTATGGGGAAGAAGAATTCTAATGCTGGGTTTAAATCTTTATCCCTTCCATCTTCTCCAATTGTTTGTTATTCTATGAGGAAATTGATTTCTAAAGGAGACAAATCTCATGTTGACAAAGTGAAGGAAGAATTTCCCCTTTTGGTCACAGCTAATGTGGAAATTAAGAAGGATAATGTGGATGGCATCAACATTACTTTGGACGGGAAAAAAGATGAATCCTCTGTATGGAAGAAAAAACCAAATATCAAAGTGGATAATTTGGATATTGGGTCCTTTCTTACTAAGGACGGTAATGCTGTTATGTTACATTCAGAGAATGAAATTAACAATGCTAAGAAGCTGAAATGCGCTTTAGTGGTGAAGGTTTTTGGGGACAATATTTTGTTCTCAATAGTTTGCAATGACTTGAGAAGACAATGGAGTAGATTCGTCAATTTTCATATCACAAGTTTAGGCACTGGAAGGGTGCTCTATTCTTTTGAAAATTCTGGAGCCATGGAAGAAGTTTTATCAGGTGGACCATGGTATGTTAGAGGCCATGTGGTTGACTTGGACAAATGGTCCACATCATTTTCCCCAACCTCTTTGAATGGTATTTCATCTCCTATTTGGGTAAGATTACCAAATTTACCATTGCATTGTTGGGATGACATCAATATTTGTAGAATTGCTTCAATAGTAGGTAAGCCTTAATTACTAGATGGGAATTCATTTCAATGGGGAAGGAGAGAATAAGCTAGAATTTGCGTTTGAGTTCCCTTGAATGAGAAACTTCCTTTGAAAGTGTGGGTGGAGGGTTTATCTAGTAAATTTTACCAAAAATTTGAATATAAAGGCATTGCAAAACTATGTTGTGAATGTGGAAGGATGGGCCATACTGTTTTGATTTGCAAAGAGTCCAAGAAGGTAAATATGAAGAGCAACATGGATTCTATTTCAGCGGGAATAGATGAGGTTCAGAACAATTTGGTAGTATCAAAAGTGTTGAAGCAAGCTGGGGAAGACAATAATTATGGGCCGTGGCTTCAAGTGAAGTATAGAAGAAATGGGAGGAGAAATGAAGTAGTTCAAAGGCAGAAACTAACCACTAAGAGAGTTTTTGTTCCTAAACAAAACTCTAAGGTGGCTGAGGAAAATGTACATTTGGTTGAATTGGAGCTTATTCCTAATCCGGGAATAGCTTTTCATACTGACGAAGTGCAGGAGCAGCATAATGAAGATTTGTTCAGCAAAGAATTGGTTGCAGATCCACCTGTTTTTCCTCAGGTTGTAGCTCCTTCTGCACTTGTTACTACTACTAACAGTTTTGATATTTTATCAGAACTGGATGATTGTAATCTGAAGGGGCTTAAAGTTGATGAAGATGGTAAAGATGTTGAAGATGGATAAATAATTGAGCTAGACATAACTCGTACAGACCAAGGGCTGCAGATCAACTCTGAGAAAATATGTTTAGCTGATGTCCAGGAGGTGAAAGAAATTGAATCGTCTTCGGGCAAAAAAGTGAAACTTCTGAAGGAGTTGAAATCTTTGGGATCAGGTAACATTGTTAATCATAATAGGAAGATGGAGATGGGCAAAGTCAAAAACGATGGGGGTCCTTCCCCCTTGGTTAAACAATGACTTCTCTTGCTTTTTGGAATTGTAGAGGAGCCAAGAAGAGAGAGGCTGCTCTATATCTAAAGGAATTTGTTAGAGATAATAATGCTTTTTTTGTGGGTTAGTTGAAACTAAAGTTTGTTATATGGAGAATTTACATATTTTGCAGTATTTGGGAGAGAAATGGGACTCTTATTTGGTCCCTTCAGAAGGACTTTCGGGAGGTATCCTAATTCTTTGGAAGAAGGATTTGGCAACGTTTACTATGTTGAAGGCTTCAGTTCAAGTTGTAATAGGATATCTGGAGGTTTTTAACAGAAATAGCTGGTTGTTCTCCAATGTTTATGGAAGCAGAAATTTGGTGGATAGAAAAGCATTATGGGAAAATTTGGAAAAATTGAACGTTGTTAATAAACCGGCTGTCATAGGGGGAGACTTCAATTGTATTTTGTCCCAGGAGGATAAGAGAGGAGGCAAGAAATTTGTATTCTCTCAAGGTGCTATGGATACGAAGATGTTTATGAACAATAATGACTTTCATGAAGTTGGGTTTGTTGGACCCAAATTTACTTGGTGCAACAACAAATCAGGAGAGGCATTCTAGAAAGACTTGATAGATGTCTTATGAACACTTATGCTATGAATTCTATCCAGTTAGCCTTGGTGAAGCACTTATCACGTGTTGCCTCGGATCATTGCCCTATAATCTTGGAGGTATTCAAACCGATCAATGCTAATCACAAAGACATTCGTTTTGAAGATGTTTGGGCATCTTACCATGGAGCTACTGTAATTGTTGAAAAATCTTGGAAAACGTTTGGAGGAGGTGATCCAACTTCTTCTTTGGACTTGAAGTTTAAGAGGACTTTGAAGGCTCTTTTTTATTGGAGCAAGGCTAAATTCAAAAGTTTGAATTCTCTTAGAGACTCTTTGAAGAAAGAAATCTTTAATCTTTAATTGGAAGAGGCTGAAGGAATGCTTGATGACACTAAATTGTTAATTCTTAGAACCAAAATCACTGAACTAAATTGTACTTTGGCTAGACTTAATGTTTGGTGAAGACAAAGAGCCAAAGTAAGATGGTTGGAGGAGGGAGATTCAAATTCGGCTTTCTTTCACTCCTTTGCTAATGCTAGAAGAGGTATAATTGGATCAAACATATCACAAAGATAAATGGTATTTTGACGGAGCAGCCAGAGGAAGTGGAATCTATTTTCTATGATTTTTTCAATAAAAAATGGAAACACAGAGAATGCTTATTAAAAGGTTGGCCGAGACCTTTTGCTATGTTGGATACTAATGATCAAAAGAAACTGGTTTCAGATTTTACAAAGGTAGAACTCCGCTCGTAGTGGATAGCTTACGCTCTAATTTCTCTCCTGGCATCGATGGGATTATATTCTCATTTATTAAATTCTATTGGAAGATCATTCATCAAGATTTCTAGAATGCAATTGAAAATTTTTTCAAGACAAGATGTATGAATCAACATTGGAAGGAAACTCTAATTGTTTTAATTCCTAAACACAAAATCATCTCTATCCAGCAAATTACCATCCAATTAGCTTTTGTATGACCACTTACAAATTGGTAGCAAGAATGTTGCTTAATAGAATGGAGATGGTTATTCACAAAATTATTTCTAGAGATCAAGTGGCTTTTCTAAAGGGTAGATCTATGTTGAATCATATTCTCTTAGCTCAAGAAGTTATCAACAAAATCCTGCATTCTAAAGCAAGAAAAGGATTTCTGGCAATCAAAGTAGACATGGAGCAGGCTTATGACAGCATGGGTTGTCAAGCTTTGAGGCAAGTTCTTCAACACTTTAATTTCCCTAGCGAATTTTCTGAATGGATTATGAGTTGTATATCTTCCAAAATTTTGCATTTTAATCAACGGGAAAAAATCTAATTAGATTGAAGCTAGGAGTGGGTTTAGACAAGGATGTCCCCTATCTCCTTTTCTTTTCATCTTGTGTTCTCAAATTCTTTCCAATGCCTTTTATCATAGTGAGAAGAAAATTGGTATTCAAATTGTTTCCAAAGCACGAGTTTCACACTTATTATATGCCGATGACATTATAGTATTTTCTGAATCTAACTTGAAGAAGATTATAAAGGTGAAGAATGTTTTGAAAAATTATGGCAATTGGACGGGTCAAAAGGTTAATCATAACAAATCCATGATGTTGTTTGGTAAAACGGTCAATAGAAGAAGGAAGGCTGGAATTGAAGGTATTTTGAAGTTCAAAACTGTTAAGGAATTGAACTATCTTGGCATTAAGCTCACTCTTAGAAGATTGGTGAAATCAGATTTTAATTATCTGATAGAAGTTTCTTTGAATAGATTGAACATTTGGGGCAAGAAATTTATCTCATTAGAAGGCAAAATGGTGTTGATCAAATCTGCCTTCTTATCTCTTCCTACTTTCCTTTCTACTCTTTCTTTGGTGCCTTTGGGAATCTTAAAAGATTTTGATAGAATGTGTAGAACTTTTTTGTGGAGTAAGAAGAATGGCATAGGAGGGATTCATTATGTATCTTGGAAGAAGCTTTGCCAACCTAAACAAAAAGGAGGTGGAGGGCTTTTTTCGGCTGCTACTAAAGTTGGTCATCTAAGGGCCAAATTTGCTTTGGAATTCTATACTAAACAAGACTCCTTGCTCAATTGTATTCTTCGAGCTAGATATGGAGGGGATTTATGGAAGAAGCAAAGGAAGGTTGGGAGCTCTTCTACATTGAAAATCTTATGCAATGGAGCTAAATATCTTACTAATATAGTAAGATGGAAAATCTGTAATGGAAACTCTATTGACTGGTTGAATGATACTTGGTTGCTGGATAAAAGTATCTCTAAATGGCCAATGTTTGTTAGTAATAAGGAGATTGAAAACCATAGCCTAAACTTCTTCATTTCCAATGGAAATTGGATATTGGATCATCTCATGATGTTTTTTAATGAAGTCCTCGTTAGAATCATTACAAAAGTTCCTATCTTTCCTGATCAAGGAGTAGATCACATTGAAATTAAATGGAAACATAAGGGACAGTCTATTGCTACTCTCTCACTGGAGTCAATCTAGCAGTTTGAAAATGATTTTAAATTTAGGAAATGAATGAAGATTGTCAAATTAAGACCAAAGGTTGAACTATTTTGGTGGAGGCTTCTTAATGCAACAATTCCTAGTAACTCATTCCTTTTTCATAGAAAGATTTCCCTGGTTACAGGATGCCCTAGGCGTTGCAATGTGGAGGAAAATAATGATCAAATTGCTCCAGGTTGTGGAAAATTGAAGAATGCTATTTCTTAGCTTATTAAATTGGAATATCAAGTTCCTCAATTTAACAGATTTGAAGAGTGCTTAAATGCATTGCATTTGTTGTCTGATAGAAATCCAATCCTTGTTAACATTTATTGCAATGTGGTTTTTCTCACTTTGAAGAGTAGAAACTTGTTAATTCATGAAAGAAGAGAAGAAATATATATTTTCATTACAGCAAACTCTCTTTCTATGGCTGTTATAGTTCCTTCAATCAACATCCATTCGAAAAACTGGGATGTCAACCAGCAAAAGCTATTTTCCTCTTGGCGTCCTCCTTCTCCCGGATGGTTAAAAATCAATGTAGATGCATCCATATGCAGTAATTACTTGGCCGGTACTGCTAGAATATGTAGAGATGATAAAGGTAGAATGTTACTTGCATTTGGTACCCAACTTGTTCATTTGGATGTTGGCCATTTGGAACTACAAGCGGTTTACATGATAAAAATTTTTTACAAGATTGGATGGTGGAGGCTCAAGGAGTCATTATAGAAGGAGATAACTTCAACATCATCAAAAATATTCAACAAGCTTTAAAAATATTCAGGAATAAAGGTACTCTTGAAGGCGACTTATCCTTTATAAGTGATTTTAATCAAATTGCTTTTAGTTTTACTACTAGAAATGGTAATAAATTAGTGGATTGTTGCGCTAATTTTGCTTTGAGTAAAAGCATTATTTGGCATGATCTTTCAAGTATTAAAATTCCTCCTTCATTCTTGTACATTTTGAAGGACGAATTCAAATTACTAGATGATTTTACTTAGCTTGTAAGTACTTTCTTGTTTTTTCTTCTATTAATGCAATATTGCATTTCTCCTAAAAAAAAACCCCCCGATGACGTAGAGAACCTTGATCTTTTTACTTCCTCATGGAGTAGGCAAAGAACCTAGAAATCCTTTTTCACCCACCTAGTGAGGGCAGAGAACACAAGAATCCTTTTACTCCCTCCTAAAGTCGACCGAGAACCTTGATCTAATGCTTGATGAAGATCTCCTTAGAGCCACCAAGGAAGAAGATAAGCAACATGACAAAGATGATAATTACCTTGATTGGAGCAACCTTTGTAAATCCCTCACAACTCCCCCTCTTAAGGATCTCTCCCTCTCTCTCAAGCTCTCCCACTTCCTTCTTAAATCTCTCTTCTAGATATCCTCTATAGCAAAAGATTAACATAAGGGTTAATTTAATTGCTTAAATAGAGAGCCTCCAAAATAAGTCCTAATTTTTAATTATACTCAACTATCATCAAGTATTATCGATAGATTCTCCTGTACGATTAGTATAAAATAGCCCTTTCATCCAGGATGATCATCTTTGCTCTGTATGATTAGTAAAAGTATTTGTACAAATTGTTCAGTATGATCCTTCGATCATCCCGAACAATTAGTTCAAGTTACTATATTGATCATCCAGTACGACAAGGGATGATGGGCGGCGATCTTCATATCATCCTGCAACCCTCTCAAGACATGCAGTACGATTCTCCTAGATGATTAAAAGAAAATTATAGTTTTTCATCTTGGATAATAGGGGATCATCTTATGAAATATACGAGATCATACAGTACGATCTTAGTGGATCATCCAGTATGATATAATTGATTAATCGAACCATAATTATTGTCTTAATCACCAGATTAATTTAGGCATTATTGTCATAAATTTTCTAGGATGATGTATATCATCCTATATGATTTTTACAAAATTTTAAAATTAAAATATTACATAAATTATAATTGGCGGCTATTTTTCATCATCTAAACTGATCATCTTGGATAAAATGGATCGTCCAGTATGATTAGTTTAATAACTTATTTTATTTAATTTTTTTAATTTATTTAATCACTTATAATTAGCATGTATTCCCTAATCAAGATTTCTATTTTTAACTGATTGTCAAGTATAATTTTAAATCATCGAGTATAATTAGGTTAAAAAATAGAGAAATTCTATAGCTCACCAAATTTCTCCCCCTAAGTGTGTGTGCAAGGTTACTTAGCTAGCGGTCCACCAGATACATGACTTGTATAATTAAAAGTAAAAGTACATTGAAGTTAAAATTATAATTAGACTCAACCCTAATATACCCGATTTTGAGCTGATTTGCATTTCAAGTGATCTTTGTGGACCTGAAAGATTAGTAAGCAGGACAAACTAAATAGATATGCAATAATAATAGTGTTAAAGAAACAATAATGTTTGTTATCATCAAAATCGTAATACTTAGATCCAGATTTTCAACATGCTTCTCCATAGAGCTTCCCTTAAGATAATGTTGACATACATGGAGGAAATCAGATGTAAGTTAGCTAGAGAAACCATGTGAAAAACCATATCACACCCCTTGAATCCCACGAGGCACTTTTCCATCTTACACAACCTAGCCATTTCTCTCCTTTGCTCAATTCTCTCTCTTCAACACTCTTATAACATAAACATAACTCTGACTTCCAAAATACTCCTCCAAGGTCGTAATAAGAATTTCAATAGAGGACTTAAAAAACCCATAGTTTTTTAATTTTTCCACTTTTGTTCATGCAGTATGATTGGAATATCTGACATTACAATTAGTACATTCTCTACTATATGATCCAAGATCATCTAGTCTGATTAATTCAATTGAATGTAGTTCATAAAGTATGAACCTCAAGATGATTAATTATCAAACATGAGGTCACTCTGGCGATCGTCAAATACGATCATCAATATTTATTAATCCTCATTCAATTTCTTAAGCATAAGAAATAAATAAAGTAAGATTTTTAACATCATATAATATGAACTTGTTCATACATTACAAACTAATTTGTATAGTACTATTTTAACAAAATTCAAAATTCAAAATATTTATTATTTAAATCATGATGGGGATACCAAATAAAGCTTATCATCCAATATGATATTAGGTCATGTAGAACAATTCATTATAAACATTATAAATTAATCTTATTTAATTATATACTTTAATTTATTTCTAATTGTACAGATCATGCAGTGTGATCTTAAAAAAAAATAAAATAATTAATTGGACTACCCTTATGTGGGTGTGCACAATTTCTAATCCAATATACATTTATTAAAAGAATAGACTCAACAAAATAAAAATTATAGACTCTTTGAGATAAATTGACTCACACACTTTTTGTTGAAATGTGATTCTTTGATGGTGGTTGGTATATAATGAACCTGAAATAATAGTAGTGCATAGGAAACATTTATGTAATATAAAATAGGAGAAAATAAAATAAACATCCAGTAATGTTTATAATCATCAAAAGATAAGGTTGGGCTCCCAAATTTTAATAATCTTTTTGGGTGATCCATCCTTGATTTTCCTTACAAATATTCACAGATTAAACTCGCCCAGGATTATCCATATGTATGATTGTTTTTTAATTTGGCATTGGACTTAACCTTCCAGAACTAACAAGTTTAGCAAAATAGTTCCAAAACTCAAAATATTAAGTAAATTTTAGAAATGCCACATGGAGATGAAAGAGGACATTTAAAATGGGATTTTCTTGAGTAATTAAAATTTTTTGCATTTATAGAACCTTTTTAAAGATTTTTTAAGTGACTTGACAAACGGAAATATAGTAAAATAGATTTTTTTTTTTTGATTCAGGTGAGCACAGAATAGTGAAAGTAAAGGAGGAAATTATGGCAAACTAATCTACAAAATGTGTTTAGATCAATCTTTGAAATTTATACATGGTTTGGATAGGTTTTTATCCACCAAAAGGGTCAAAAGAACCCAATTAGGTTAAGAACTCCAAACCTTTGGCCAACACCTTACAGTATGGATTTGGAGGAGAAAAGGTTTAAGAAAATTATGGAAATTTACAAACACAATACTAAACATCACATAAACATTCCACATAATTTTTATAAAATTTTAGTAAAGATATTAACACAATGATAAGGAAAATAAGTCACTAATGTTTTGTGTAAATGAGGTATGATCTCCAAACTATGCCTTTGGATCTAGGAACTAAGCTTTATTCTTTGGATCAAGCCATTAAGCTATCTACTATTGAAGCCATACATTTATTGAGAGGTTTGATGAAAAAATATAGAGAGAATAAGTAGGTTCTACATATGATATTTATTGATTTGGAGAAAGCTTATGACAAAGTTCCAAGAGAAGTGCTATGAAGAGTTCTTGAAAAGAAAGGAATTAATAATTCTTATATTCAAATCAATAAAGATATGTATGTAGGAGCTATTACTTGTGTTCAAACACAAGGTGGTTTGACTAAGTATTTTCCTATTTCTATTGGATTACATTGAGGATCAGCCATAAGCCCATATCTTTTTGCTTTAGTCATGGATGTTCTCACTAGACATTTGCAAGAGGATGTACCTTGGTGTATGCTTTTTGTTGATCATTTTCTTCTTATTGATAAGACTAGAGAGGGAGTTGAAGGTAAACTAGAATTATGGATGTCAACCTTAGAGTTTAAAGGTTTTAGCTTGAGTAGATCTAAAATTGAATATATGGAGTGTAATTTTAGTTGTAATAGACTTAGTGAGGGGATTGTGACTTTGGGCGATGAAGCCATTAAGATGA
The DNA here is from genome assembly GCA_016618105.1 of Dendrobium huoshanense. Lineage (NCBI taxonomy): Eukaryota > Viridiplantae > Streptophyta > Magnoliopsida > Asparagales > Orchidaceae > Dendrobium > Dendrobium huoshanense. The sequence continues at coordinate 48,464,145 of CM028347.1, forward strand.
GTATACATTTTACATATCTTAGATCTATTGTTCAGATTGATTATGAAATAGATGGGGATATTATTAACAGAATTCAAGTTTGATGGTTGAAGTGGAGGAATGCATCAGGCTTGTTGGGCAATAGAAAAGTCCCCCTCAAACTTAAGAGAAAATTATATAAGATGGTGTTGAGACCTGCAATGCTTTATAGTGCCAAATGTTGGCCATTAAAATAGAAGCATATTACTAAGTTAAGTGTTGAAGAGATGAGGATGCTTAGGTGGATGAGTGGATTTACCCTTAGAGATAGGATACGAAATGAGCATATACATGAAAAGGTTGGTGTAGCTCCATTGAAAGATAAGATTAGATAGAATCTCCTTAGATGGTTTGGTCACATTAAATGGAGGCCTTCCGATGACCTGGTTAGGAAAGTTGAGGTATTAGATTTTAATAATGTTAAAAAAGGTGGAGGTAGACCTAAAATGACTTTGTTAGAAAATATTTTAAATGATCTTTCTTTATTAGATTTAAATGATAATTTGAATTTTAATAGGCTATAATGGAGAAAATGAATTCATGTAGCCAACCCTTCATAGTGGGACAAAGGCCTGATGTTGTTGTAGTAGTATTTATAAATGGTGTCTTAAATTCAATGCACAAAATAATTCAAAATTTGAGTTTTTTTTTTTTTTTTTTGGGTGGGGGGGGGGGGGGGTGCAATTATGGTGAAGAGGGTTGGTCACTATATATTATAACCACCAATAATTAGTCCTTTCACTCGGCGAGCCATAAGCACTAAAATAATTCCTTCCTTTCGACCAAACCATTTTTATTATATCAATAAAATGTTCACACACTTACATGGACTATTGGTGCACTCAAGTCCACAAACATACTCTCTAAAGCAACTACAACATATTTTTAATGAAAATTTCAAAACAAGTAAAAAGAACATGAAATTTCTATAAATCTTCTTTATCTATCTCTATATAATTGGTCCACCTCTTTCTAATATGGCTCTTCTTGTCAGCCTTCTGGTAGTTTATCCAATTCTTGGTGTAGGTACTACAAAAATTTATTCGGTGATTCAACCTCACACTAAAACCTACACTTATGGGTTATAATGATTACTAGACAAGTGAATGTGTGTCTTGTCAAGTAATATTTGATTAGTCAAGTATTATTCCCATGAGGACAAGAATGATCTTAAAAATACCCACTTTTCTACTATTATTGTTTGCTAAATTTATCTTAATATAAAAATTAATTGCCATGATGATTCAGTAAGCAATAAAAAAAGACTAAAATAGAATTCTACATTTTAAAATACTTTAAATTTATGATAAGTAAGAATTCATGTGTACAAAGATTGATCTCTTTATTTGGTACTGTTAATTAGAGCATATGCAACTTCTTATCGCTGTTGAATTTGTCGATGTTTCTATCAAAGACTCTTCACTATAGTGATACTATATCCTTAAACATCCCAATGTTCTGTCCAATACAAAAAAGAATACGATTCTAACTCCCCTAAATATCAACTATTTCTCGATCTAGGATCTAGATAACACTATGTTTTAATTTTATGCAAGGTCTATACAAAAATTAAATGAAAATCAAAGGAACTAGAAATAACATGGTAAAATTGAAAAGAATAGACATCTAATCTATGTAAATATGTATTCTTAACATATAATAAGGCAACCAAAAAATTTATCCTATCATTGAAATAAACATAAATATAATTAAATTCATTATAATAAACAAGGTATGAGTTAAAAATAATATTTTTTAATATATATATATATATATATATATATATATATATATATATATATATATATATATATATATATATATATATATATATAAACTATCCTTGCCTCCTAGACCTTCACTTTTTTCTCTCACACACACTCCCTCTCTATTGGACATTAACTAAGACTAAGTATAAATGTAAAAGTGGTTACCACCTCAAATACTTTTCCATGCTATTTATATTAAAAATAAATAATTGAATCTTGTTAAAATAGTTGCTATTTTCATGCTTTACATTTTTGCAACTTGTATAGTTTTGATGATTCCAAACATTATTGTTCAAATGTGTAGTTATCTCCTAAAAATTTTAGAAGATTTGTATTTGCTCTTGTGTGTACTAACATTTTAGGAAAATCAGACTCCAGACTACAAAAACTTCAAATCAAATTCAACATGAGATACTTTGTGAATTTGAAGCTTGTATTTTTCTTTGAATTAAATTTGAAAGGGAGTGATTGTAATTGAGTGAATAAAAACATACACTCACACATAAGGAGATCATATATAAGTTATACTGATCGTACGGGACGATATCAGATCGTACGGGACGATCAGACAGTTATCTCTTATTGAGCACATAGAACGAATAGGAACTGGCTTGAAAAATTTTCTAAGTACTATTCGTCCGAGACAAAATTTTTATCGTCCAGGACGATCTGGTCTCTGTAAAATTTTCATCCAGACAAAATTAATTATCGTCAGAAAACGAGTTGCTCTCTGTAAAATTTTCATCCAGACGAAATTAATTATCGTCTAGGACGATCTGGTCTCTGTAAAATTTTCGTCCAGACGAAATTAATTATTGTCAGAAAACGAGTTGCTCTCTGTAAAATTTTCGTCCAAATGAAATTAATTATCATCCAGGACGATCTGGTCTCTGTAAAATTTTCATCTAGATGAAATTATTATCGTCAGAAAATGATCTGCTCTCTATAAAAATTTCGTCCAGATGAACCTATTTTCGTCCAGACGATTAATCGACTTAGAATGGCTTTCAGCAGTTTTCTAGACCGACCTTGTAATAACCATTCGTACCGGACGAACTTAGTTCGTACGGGATGATCAGGTGTACGAAGACATTTCGTACACATATACAAATAGGGTCATTTAAAAGCATTTAAGTAAAATCGTCCAGGATGATCCACGATCGTACGGGACGATCCTCTACGTACAGAATTGAAAACTTGTAGTTTTTGGGCAGTTTTTATTGTCTTTTGTATATATAGTCCAAATTAGACTGCCACCCAATCTTTTTGTCATTTGATCTTCGTGCCTCTTGAGAGAATAGCTAAGGAGAGAGTGGAAGAGTGCATTCAAAGGAGGATTCCTACCATTGGAGCGTGAAGGCTTCACTTGGAGTTCAAAGGTAAGAATCTCTACTTGTGAATTGGGATTACTTCACTCTTTTCTTTCTTTCTTCTAGATTTCTTGTGAGAAGATCAGTCAAGGAGATCTGGTTCGCAGCCGAAACTTGGAGAGTGTGAATAGCTGAAAGGATCGCTTCCTACACTTGGAGAGTGTGAACAGCAGGAAGGGTTCTCTACCCACACTAGGAGAGTGTGAAAGGACAAAGGGTTCTCTGCCCACACTAGGAGAGTGTGAAAGGACAAAAGGGTTCTCTGCCCACACTAGGAGAGTGTGAAAGGACGGACAGTTCTCTGCCAACATTGGGAATTGTGTAAAAGGACGACGATTCTCTACCGCACCGGGTAGTGGTGAAAAGAGTGTGTTGTAAAGGCTTCTCCGCCTTGCTGTGGGTGCAAAAGGAGAGTCACTATTGGTTTTAGTGTAATACTCAGAGGGTGCCTCTGAGGAGTGGATGTAGGTCTGGTTATAGACCGAACCACTATAAATCTTGTGTCATTTACAGTTTTTTATGTTTCCGCATTTTATTTTAATTTTTAACAACTCTGTGGTTGAAAAATATTTTCTAGAAAAACTTTAAAAGAAAATTTTCATTTCGGTTCAACTTAATCTTCAAAGAGGGATTAAATTTTTAAACTACCAATTCACCCCCCCCCCCCTCTTGGTAGCCTTGGGACATTAACTTATGCTTAACAACCTAATTACTAGATTCAACAAGTGGTATCAGAGCATCATTTCAAAATCATAAGTTTGAACTACTTTTTGATTAACGTAGATGGCTACATTTGGAAACCAAAATACACCTGAGGGTTACTCTATCACTAGACCTCCACTGTTTGACAATATTCCTTTTGATTTTTGGAAAACACGCATGTCTACTTTCTTACAGTGACTTGATTATCGCATGTGGATGCTAGTACAGGAAGATTACACAAAACCAACTAGATTAGTTGATGGAGTTAGGGTAGAAACACCTTATGCAGATTGGACTATAGAAGAACATGACTTAGCACAATTAAATGTCAAATGTTTAAATAGTTTCTTTTGTGCTTTAAAATTAGAAGACTACATGCGAGTTTCCACTTGCAAAAGCGAAAAGGACATATGGGATAGACTTTGTATAACTTATGAAGGGACAAATAAAGTTAAGAAATCAAGACTCAATATCTTGTTACATGACTATGAATTGTTTCGCATGAAACCTAATGAATCTATTTCAAACATGTACACAAGATTCACACAAATTGTCACTTCTTTGCATGCACTTGGTAGGGAATTAACTAATGCTGAAATGGTCAATAAGATTCTTCGTTGTTTACCTACTGCTTATGATGTTAAAATTACTGTAATTACAGAGTCTAAAAATCTGAACATTTATTCTATTGACAATCTTCTTGGTTCACTCATCGCTTATGAGCAAGGAGTAAGTCAAAGAAAGATTGATGCAGGTGAACCACGAAAGGACAAGAATATTTCACTAAATATGGAAGAGTCAGAGAGTGAACACTCACAACCTGAGGATGAAGACGATATTGCATTGATGACTAGACAATTCAGAAGCTTTTTAAAGAGGAAGTAGAAGAGACGCCAGCAATGGAATAGAGGTAAGTATAACAGAAATGGTAAGGTTTCTAATGAAGTGATTTGTTATGAATGCAGGAAACCAGGTCATATAAAAACTGATTGTCCAAAACTCAAAGCCACTCCTAGCAAGGAGAAGGTAGAGGAGAAACCAATGGTAAATAAGGGCAAGAAGAAGTTTCATAGAGCTTTCTGGGCAGACTCAGCTTCAGACTCATTTGAGACTGAAAAAGAAGAAGAAGTCACCAACCTTTGCTTGATGGCAGATAATGTTGAACAATCAGATCAAGAAGAAGTATGTGACTTAACCTAAGATGAATTGTTTGAAGTTTCTGAACACATGCATGATGCATATAGGAAAATGAAAAAGATGCATGCTAGTTTAGGTTTAGAATTTGAAGAGCTTAATAAGGAGCACGAAATCCTTAGGAAAGATCATGCTTTAATAGATAATAACCACATGAAACTACTTGATGAATATGATGACTTGAATAAAAATTTTAAGAATTTAAAATCATCCTATGTTGAACTAGAAAAAGAATTTAAGAATTTTAAGGATGAATCTGAGAGCAAGACATATAGAATCAATTATACCAATCAAATCTTGGAAGATATGAATTCATTTTACAAACTCACAATAAGAGCTCTCGAGGATAATAGGAACCCACCTAAACTTGAAGATTTTACAAATCCTAAATATTATCCTAAATTCATGAAATCCCTTAGAAGACAATCATATGGAAGAAAACATAGGAATATTTTTCCTAATGTTAAATATAATAATTATGGATTTTTGGGACATATATCTCACACCTGCACTTTCAAGATGAAAACTAATTTGGTGTGGAGAACTAAGATGCATAAACCTAGACATACCATACATGCATCTGATTATAAATTTCAAAAAGGTGAACCCAAACTTGTTTGGGTTCCTAGGTCTAACATTTGATTTTTTTACAGGAGTGCTCTCACACAAGACCTCGTGAGAGTATATGGTACCTGGACAGCGGATGTTCAAAGCATATGACTGGAGATACTGCTCAATTCATAATGCTGGAAGCCAGGAATGGAGGCAAGGTTACACTTGGAGATAATACCACAAAGAAAGTGGTTGGATCAGGTATGATTGGAAATTTGAAAAACTTTTTCATAGACAATGTGTTATTAGTTGAAGGCTTAGAACATAATTTGCTAAGCATAAGTCAGCTATGTGATAATGGCTATAATGTAAAATTTTTACCTACTAGCTGCATAATAAGCCTAAATGGGAAAAATGTTTTAAATGGAAAAAAGGGTAAACAATGTCTACATGCTAGATTTAAATTGTATTCAATCTCCTACTACTTTTTGTTTGAAAACTGTTTCTGATGAATCATGGCTTTGACATAGGAGACTATGTCATTCTAGTATGAAAAACCTTAGGAGAATTACCCAAAAGAACTTAGTGAGAGGTATACCAAAACTAGACTTTACTAAGGACCACCTTTGTGATGCATGTCAATTAGGAAAACAAGTGAAGTCCTCTTTTAAGTCCAATAAAGATCTTAGGACCAGTAAACCTTTAGAAATTCTACACATGGATCTTTTTGGACTTGTAGGAACTGTAAGTCTAGGAGGGAAGGTATACGGATTTGTTATAGTAGATGATTTTTCAAGATTCACTTGGGTTAGATTTATTTTTCATAAGAGTAAATCATTTGAGGAATTTAGAAATTTTTCTACTTGGATTCAAAGGAAACTAGGGAGTGAAATAATTTCTATACAAAGTGATCATGGAGGAGAATTTGAAAATAAAAGATTTGAAAATTTCTGTAAAAAAAAGAGGGATTGATCATAATTTTTCTGCACCTAGAACCCCTCAACAAAAAGGATAGTTGAAAGGAAAAACAGAACATTAGTAGAAGCCGCTCGAGCAATGTTGGCAGAATACTCGCTTCCTAGGTATTTTTGGGCTGAGGCGGTTAGCACTGCATGCTATGTTCTGAATAGGGTGAATGTGAGATCAAATTTGAATAAAATACCCTATGAGTTGTTAAAAGGTAGAACACCTAATTTGTCTCATTTGCATGTATTTGGTTGCAAGGTGTTCATACATAATAATGAAAAATCTGCCTTAGGAAAATTTGATCCAAAATCAGATGAAGGAATTTTTGTTGGATATTCAAGTGTTGGAAAATGTTATAGGGTATTCAACAAAAGAACTTTAGTCATTGAAGAAACCACAGATGTTGTATTTGATGAATGTGGAAATTTGGAAGAACCAAATGTTGTTGAAAAAGAAATTGAAGAAAACTCCCAAAAGATTGATAGATTAAATTTGGAAGAAAATTTGGAAAGAGAAAACCCTTTGCCTAGAGATTTGAGATTTTCTAAAAACCACCCAAAGGAATTGATTATAGGTGAACCAAGTGAGGTTGTTAGAACTAGGCATGGATTAAACAAGGAAGTCAATCATTCAGCCTTTATTTCAACTATTGAACCTACTAACATTGATCAAGCACTTTCTGATGAATTTTGGATATTGGCCATGCAAGAAGAGTTAAATCAATTTGTAAGAAATAAAGTTTGAGAATTAACTACAAGGCCAAAAGATCAAAGTGTTGTTGGAACCAAGTGGGTGTTCAAAAATAAAATGAATGACTCAGGAGTAGTCATTAGAAATAAGGCTAGATTAGTTGCTAAGGGGTATAATCAAATTGAAGGAATTGATTTTGAGGAGACTTTTGCCCCTGTAGCTAGACTTGAAGCAATTAGGGTTTTACTTGCCTTTGCCTATTTTAAAGGTTTTAAATTGTTTCAAATGGATGTCAAGAGTGCCTTTTTAAATGGGGTAAATGAGGAAGATGTTTTTGTAGAACAACCTCCAGGTTTTGAAAATTCTAAATACCCAAATCATGTTTTCAAGTTAAAAAAGGCATTATATGGATTGAAACAGGCACCTAGGGCTTGGTACGAGAGGTTGAGCACCTTCCTACTTGAAAGATCTTTTGAAAAAGGAAGTGTGGATACAACTCTCTTTTTAAGGAAATTTGGAAAGGATATACTCATTGTTCAAATTTATGTGGATGACATCATCTTTGGATCTTCAAATAAAAATCTTTGTGATAATTTTTGCTAAAATAATGAGTAGTGAATTTGAAATGAGTCTAATGGGAGATTTAAATTACTTTCTAGGATTTAGCATTAAGCAACTTGAGGAAGGTACATTTCTTAGTCAAACTAAATATATTAAGGACATCCTCAAAAAATATGAAATGGACAATGCTAAACCTGTTAGTACACCAATGAGTTCCTCAGTTCAGTTGGATAAGGACCATAAGGGAAAATCTATTGATCAAAAGAAATTTAGAGGGATAATTGGATCTTTACTTTACTTGATTGCTAGCCAACCAGATATTATGTTCAGTGTTTGGATATGTGCTAGATTTCAATCAGATCCAAAAGAATCACATTTAACAGCAGTGAAAAGGATTTTAAGATATTTATTATGAACTATAAACTTAGGGATTTGGTATCCTAAGTTTAGCTCTTCATTTGAAATTATTGGTTACTCAGATTCTGACTTTGCAGGCTGTAGAGCGGATAGGAAAAGCACTTTTGAAACATGTCAATTCATTGGAAATTCATTAGTTTCATGGTCTAGTAGAAAACAAAATTCAGTGGCACTATCTACTGCAGAAGCAGAATAATTGCATTAGGAAGTTGTGTGGCACAAGTACTTTGGTTAAAACAACAGTTGATTGATTTAGGATTAACTATAGGCACTATTCCAATTTATTGTGACAATACAAGTGCTATTTGCATTTCTAAAAATCATATTCAACATTCTAGAACCAAACACATTGACATAAGGCATCATTTCATAAGGGATCATGTATCCAAGGGAGAAATTGAACTCACACATGTTTCAACTGAAAATCAACTTGCAGACATTTTTACAAAACTTTTAGCCTTTGATACCTTCAGTACATTAAGAACAAGGCTTGGTGTTATTGATTTGAAAGCTTAAATAAAAATGTTTTTGCAACATTGATATTTATGTTTTCTTAGTTTATTGGTCTTTAATTTTTTTTTTTTGAATTTTATGATTTTTGAGTGTTTTTATTTTAGAGTATGTGGTTTTGTCTTTGTTTTCTATGTTTTGAATGTTTTGTTTGTTTTTCTTCATTAAAAATTCAAAAATCCAAAAATGTGTGAAAATCGTCCGGGACAAAATTTTTTCGTACTAGACGATGTGCGTTAAATTCAGTTTGCGTGATATGAAACGTTTTGAGAGCAGTTTTTAATGTAGTTCATCTGTACGATCTAATGATCGTCCAGGACGAAATATTTATTTTCTCAAACGTCGGGACGTTTGAATGCAGCGGTTGAGTGGATAAGACAGTTTTAAATGTGAAGTTTGTCCTTACGAACTTGTTGTTCGTCCAGACGAACATACGTCATTTCATCGTAGGGGACGATTTTCAACTGACATTAAAACGAATTAACTTTTGATCGTCTGTACGAAATTTTTCGTATGTACGATCGGTCAAGTCAAAAGTCTGTACGAAAGGACGCATCATAAATTATGTTGATTACAAAAAGTTGTTTCATTTTGGACGATTTGGTTCGTCTGTACAAACTTTTTTCGTCTAGACGAACAATTATTTTCATCCAGGACGAACTATTTTCTTCCACGACAAATGCATCGTTTTTCTTTAAATATGAAGGCTTTCTAACTCAACAATCACATCTTCAAACTTCTCTTTCAATCTCTTTTGACTTTAAATTGACAATGGCCTCCTCAAGCAAAAGACAAAAGGTGTTGGCTAAGAAACCTCACAGGAATAACTCTGAAAACTTCCTGTCAAAAGCAAATGAGGAATCTTTTCCTCATTTTGCCTCTGCCAAAATAACTCCCTCTCGCATTATGATTCAAGACAAGATAAACTTTAAGGTAATGCACCTTTTTGCCTCCACCCAGTTTTAATTCATTCTTTCTCTCGTCCACCTTTACAACAAACAAATCTTTCTCTACTTTCTAACCAACATGAGTTTTAATTCCGACCACTCCTACATAAGTTCTTTTGTTTTTAAACAAAAAGTTGAAATCACCAAGCACGACTTAGGTGCTTTTCTGAACTTAAGAACTGAAGGATATAGAGCCCACACCCTAATGAGTGAAAACAAATTTGAATGGTATCAAGTCAATACGGTGATTAGAGAAATTGGCCTAACATAACATGTTGCTAGAGTTTCAGGAATGACCAGGAATGCTCGAATCATCCAGCATATTCTTCGATCTTCAATCATTCCCAAAGCTGGTGATAGAATCAATATTACCCCTCTTCTTTTTGTTCTAACCTTTTTGATTATGGATTGTAAGCCTATCGACGAAGCCCAACTTATCATAGATCATCTCTATGGGCTTTCAGAAATAGGACATACAGAGCATAAGAGAAAAAGGAACATCTCATTAGGACACTTAGTTACATATATTTTGGAAAAGAAATACAACTTAGTGTATCCTGATGATGAATACGAAGAGCCAGTCTACTACAATGATGCTTCTTTCATAGCAATTTTCAAGGAGGAAAAAGGGAAAGCACATGCCAGTGCTTCTGAAGAAGAAGAAGAAGGAGAGCAAACTTCTGCACCTCAATCAGATTATTAGAATTTAATTGAGAAATTTAACAGACTTGAGACTCATGTTGATCAAAGATTTGATCAAATTGATGCTCAACTCCTGCAGCAGCAACAGGACATTGGTATTATCAGAAATGAAGTTCATGAAATCGATACCAATGTTATGATGATGGCCTCCTACTTCAATCTGTTTTGTGGCATTCCTCCTCCTCTAGAAGAAGAATAGAAAATGAGTGATGAATTTCTTTGTGTTTGTTGTACTAGTATTTTGTTTTAAATGTTTTGTTGTGTTTGTATTTATTTTTTTATTGTTTATTTGTCTTTATTAAAAGGTTAAGTGTTTTTTCTTAGTTGTTTTAATATTAAGAAAAGAATATGTAATCCTTTCCATTAATATCAATGCATGTTATACTTGATTCAAATTTGGTTTGTTTTTGGAATGTGGTTAATTTTTATGAATTTCATTAGTCTTATTTAATCTTAATTGTGCTTAAAATTAGATTGTAATTTGAGATTAATTATATTAGAAAATCTAGTCTTTCTAAATTTAAAAGTTGTTTATAACTTGTTATAATTAGAACTTTTAAATTCATGTCTATTCATTTAGACTACATAAAAGTTAATATTATTATTGCAATATAGATGTTTTCTTATTTAATATTTCTATGCTCAAGCGATATTTATGCACTTAGAAATATTTGAAATTTTAGATTATTGATTTTGGAAAGATTTGGTCTCAATTACTCTTGAAAATTGTACAAAGAGTACAAAAATCAAAAGGAATGCGCAAAACTTCACAAATATGAAAAAGAGGCATAAAATTAGCCCAATGTAAAAAGATGCACAAAAATGTGCCCTAAAATTTGAAAAAGATACGCAAAGCGCCACATGTGGTATATCTCTTCTTTCCAAATCTTTCAATCTCTTAATTCAAATTGATCTTATGTTCATTTATATTCTATTGAACTTTGAAATATAGAATTTTTTATACATCTCTCTTGTAATGATTTTTTATATTCGAATGTCTAAATTGAATCATGTCTTTGATAAATTCTTCTTACTTACAATGTTATATCACTTCTTAAATTTTATGAATTTCTATGATTGACCTAATGCTATTAGTTTTAGATTGCATAACTTATCACAATCACCATTTAGATTAATTTTTCAAATGAATTTCTTATAATTACTTACATTTTTTGTCTATTTCTTCGTCACTTTTTGTTGTTGTCAAAAAGGGGGAGAAATTCTTGTGTTTGTATGTTTTGTTTTTGTTTGTATTTTGGTTTTATGTTTAACTTTGAAATTTTGTTAATTTTTTTTTAAAAACAAAATTATTTTTCTCTGTGGTTCAAAATTCCTCCTTATTTTCATGTATTCGTCAATTCAGTGGGAGTTTAGTAGATTTGTTTAAATTGAAATTATACAAACAATAATTGTTTTGCCATCATCAAAATGGGGGAGATTGTTAAAATAGTTGCTATTTGCATGCTTTACATTTTTGTAACTTGTATAGTTTTGATGATTCCAAATATTATTGTTCAAATGTGTAGTTATCTCCTAACAATTTTAGAAGATTTGTATTTGCTCTTGTGTGTACTAACATTTCAGGAAAATTAGACTCCAGACTACGAAAACTTCAAATCAATTTCTTTGAATTAAATTTGAAAGGGAGTGATTGTAATTGAGTGAATAAAAACATACACTCACACATAAGGAGATCATATATAAGTTATACTGATCGTACGGGATGATATCAGATCGTACGGGACGATCAGACAGTTGTCTCCTATTTAGCACATAGAACGAATAGGAACTGGCTTGAAAAATTTTTTAAGTCCTATTCGTCCGGGACGAAATTTTTATCGTCCAGGACGATCTGGTCTTGTAAAATTTTCGTCCAGACAAAATTAATTATCGTCAGAAAATGAGTTTCTCTCTATAAAATTTTTGTCCAGACGAAATTAATTATCGTCCAGGACGATCTGGTCTCTGTAAAATTTTTGTCCAGACGAAATTAATTATCGTCAGAAAACAAGTTGCTCTCTGTAAAATTTTCATCCAGACGAAATTAATTATCGTCCAGGACAATCTGGTCTCTGTAAAATTTTTGTCCAGACGAAATTATTATCGTCAGAAAATTATCTGCTCTCTGTTAAAATTTTGTCCAGACGAACCTATTTTCGTCCAGAGGATTAACCGACTTAGAACGGTTTTCAGCAGTTTTCTAGACCGACCTTGTAATAACCGTTTGTACCGGACGAACTTAGTTCGTACGGGATGATCAGCTATACGAAGACATTTCGTACACATATACAAATAGGGTCGTTTCAAAGCATTTAAGTAAAATCGTCCTGGATGATCCACGATCGTACGGGACGATCCTCTATGTATAGAATTAAAAACTTACAGTTTTTGGGCGGTTTTTCTTGTCTTTTGTATATATAGTTCAAATTAGACTGCCACCCAATCTTTTTGTCATTTGATCTTCATGCCTCTTGAGAGAATAGCTAAGGAGAGAGTGGAAGAGTGCATTCAAAGGAGGATTCCTACCATTGGAGCGTGAAGGCTTCCATTGGAGTTCAAAGGTAAGAATCTCTACTTGTGAATTGGGATTACTTCACTCTTTTCTTTCTTTCTTCTAGATTTCTTATGAGAAGATCAGTCAAGGAGATCCAGTTCACTGCCGACACTTGGAGAGTGTGAATACCCGAAAGGATCGCTTCCTACACTTGGAGAGTGTGAACAACAGGAAGGGTTCTCTGCCCACACTAGGAGAGTGTGAAAGGACAAAAGGGTTCTCTGCCCACACTAGGAGAATGTGAAAGAACGAAAGGGTTATCTGCCCACACTAGGAGAGTGTGAAAGGACGGACGGTTCTCTGCCAACACTGGGGATTGTGTAAAAGGACGACGGTTCTCTGCCGCACCGGGTAGTGGTGAAAAGAGTGTGTTGTAAAGGCTTCTCCACCTTGCTGTGGGTGTAAAAGGAGAGTCACTATTGGTTTTAGTGCAAAACTCAGAGAGTGCCTCTGAGGAGTGGATGCAGGTCTGGTTATAGACCGAACCACTATAAATCTTGTGTCATTTACAGTTTTTTATGTTTTCGCATTTTATTTTAATTTTTAACAACTCTGTGATTGAAAAATATTTTCTAGAAAAATTTTAAAAGAATATTTTCATTTTGGTTCAACTTAATCTTCAAAGAGGGATTAAATTTTTAAACTACCAATTCACCCCCCCCTCTTGGTAGCCTTGGGACATTAACTTAGGCTTAACAACCTAATTACTAGACTCAACAAGTGGTATCAGAGCATCGTTTCAAAATCATAAGTTTGAACTACTTTTTGATTAACGTAGATGGCTACATTTGGAAACCGAAACACACCTGAGGGTTACTCTATCACTAGACCTTCACTGTTTGATAATATTCCTTTTGATTTTTGGAAAACACGCATGTCTACTTTCGTACAGTCACTTGATTATCGCATGTGGATGCTAGTCTAGGAAGGTTATACAAAACCAACTAGACTAGTTGATGGAGTTAGGGTAGAAACACATTATGCAGATTGGACTATAGAAGAACGTGACTTAGCACAATTAAATGCCAAATATTTAAATAGTTTTTTTTTGTGCTTTAAAATCAGAAGACTACATGTGATTTTCCACTTGCAAAAGTGGAAAGGACATATGGAATAGATTTTATATAACTTATGAAGGGACAAATGAAGTTAAGCAATCAAGACTCAATATCTTATTATATGACTATGAATTGTTTCGCATGAAACCTAATGAATGTATTTCAGACATGTACATAAGATTCACACAAATTGTCACTTCTTTGCATGCACTTGGTAGGGAATTAACTAATGCTGAAATGGTCAATAAGATTCTTCATTGTTTACCTACTGCTTATGATGCTAAAATTACTGCAATTATAGAGTCTAAAGATCTAAACATTTATTCTATTGACAATCTTCTTGGTTCTCTCATTGCTTATGAGCAATGAGTAAGTCAAAGAAAGATTGATGTAGGTGAACCACGAAAGGACAAGAATATTGCACTAAATGTGGAAGAGTCAGAGAGTGAACACTCCCAACCTGAGGATGAAGATGATATTGCATTGATGACTAGACAATTCAGAAGCTTTTTAAAGAGGAAGTAGAAGAGATGCCAGCAATGGAATAGAGGTAAGTATAACAGAAATGGCAAGATTTCTAATGAAGTGATTTGTTATGAATGCAGAAAACTAGGTCATATAAAGACTGATTGTCCAAAACTCAAAGCTACTCCTAGCAAGGAGAAGGTAGAGGAGAAACCAATGGTAAAGAAGGGCAAGAAGAAGTTTTAAAGAGCTTTCTGGGCGGACTCAGCTTCAGACTCATCTGAGACTGAAAAAGAAGAAGAAGTCACCAACCTTTACTTGATGGCAGATAATGTTGAACAATCAGATCAAGAAGAGGTATGTGATTTAACCTATGATGAATTGTTTGAAGTTTCTGAACACATGCATGATGCATATAAAAAAATGAAAAAGATGCATGCTAGTTTAGGTTTAGAATTGGAAGAGCTTAATAAGGAACACGAAATCCTTAGGAAAGATCTTGCTTTAATAGATAACAACCACATGAAACTACTTGATGAATATGATGACTTGAATAAAAATTTTAAGAATTTAAAATCATCCTATGCTGAACTTGTTGAGTCCAGTAATTAGGTTGTTAAGCCTAAGTAAATGTCCCACGGCTACCAAGAGGGGGGTGAATTGGTAGTTTTAAAAATTTTAAACCCTCTTAATGATAAAGTTGAACCGAAGTAAAATTTTCTTTTAAAGTTTGTAGAAAAATGTTTTTCAACCACAGAGTTGTTAAAACTGAAATTTAAAGTGCGGAAACGTAAAAACAATAAAGTAAATGACACCAGATTTATAGTGGTTCGGTCTATAACCAGACCTACATCCACTCCTCTGAGGCACCCTTTTAGTATTGCACTAATACCACAAAGTGTCTCTCCTTTAGCAACCACAGCAAGGCGGAGAAGCCTTTACAACACACTCTTTTCATCACTACGCGGTGCGGCAGAGAACCGTCATCCTTTTATACAATCCACAGTGCTGGCAGAGAACCTTCGTCCTTTTACACTCTCCTAGTGTGGGCAGAGAACCCTACGGCTGTTCACACTCTCCAAGTGTAGGCAGAGAACCTTTCTGCTGTTCACACTCTCCAAGTGTAGGCAGAGAACCTTTCTGCTGTTCACACTCTCCAAGTGTAGGCAGAGAACCCTTCGGCTGTTTACACTCTCCAAGTGTCGGCAGAGAACCGGATCTCCTTGACTGATCTTCTCACAAGAATCTAGAAGGAAGAAAGAAAAGAGTGAAGAAATTTAATTTCACAAGTAGAGACTCTTACCTTTGTAATCCAAGTGAAGCCTTCTCGCTCCAGTGGTAGGAATCCTCCTTTGAATGCTCTCTTCCACTCTCTCCTTGGCTATTCTTTCAAGAGGCACGAATATCAAAAGACAAAAAGATATTGGGTGGCAGTCTAATTTGGACTATTTATATGAAAGACAAGAAAAACCGCTAAAAAACTGCAAATTTCCAATTCTGTACACAGTGGATCGTCCTGTACGATCCTGGATCATCCTGGACGATTTTACTTAAACGATCTGAAATGACCCAATTTGTATATGTGTACGAAATGACTTCGTACAAATGATTGTCCTGTACGAACTAGGTTCGTCCAGTACGAACGGTTATTACAAGGTCGGTTCTAGAAACTGTTGAAAACTGTTCTAAGTCGGTTAATCGTTTGGACGAAAATATGTTCGTCTGGACAAAAATTTTCCGGAGACCCGATCGTCCTGGACGATTAATTATTTCGTCTGGACGAAAATATTTCAGAGGTCCAATCGCCACGGACGATAATTTGTTTTCGTCTTGACGAAAATTTTCCAGAGACCTGTTCGTCCGGTACGATATTTAATTTCATCTGTACGAAAATTTTCCAGCGGACCGGTCGCCTCGTACGATGATAAAATTTGTCTGGATGAAAATTTTACAGAGAACCCATTGTCCGGGACGATAATTAATTTCGTCCTGGACGAATAGGACTTAGAAAATTTTTCCGAGCAAGTTCCTATTCGTTCCATGTGCTCTATAGGAGATAACTAACGGATCATCCAGTATGATAAAATATCATCCTGTACGATCATCATAAAATTTTATGATCTCCTTATGTGTGTGTAAGTTTTTTTTTTTTTTATTCACTCAATTACAATCACTCCCTTTCAAAATTAAATCAAAGAAAATGCAAACTTCAAATAAACAAAAAATATCTCATGTTGAATTTGATTTGAAGTTATCGTAGTCTGGAGTCTGATTTTCCTGAAATGTTAGTACACACAAGAGCAAATACAAATCTTCTAAAATTGTTAGGAGATAACTATACATTTGAACAATAATGTTTGGAATCATCAAAACTACATAAGTTGCACAAATATAAATCATTCAAATAACAACTATTCTAACAATCTCCCCCTTTTTGATGACGATAAAACAATTATTGTTTGTATGGTTTCAAGTTAAACAAATCTCCTATCTCCTAAACTCCCCCTGAATTGATGAGTACATTAAAATAAGGAGGCATAAAGAACAATATTTTGGTTTTTCAAAAATTTTAACACAAATAACTACAAAGTCAAAAACTTGCAAACAGAACAATCAAAACAGAAAATACAATAATTTCTCCCCCTTTTTGACAGCAACAAAAAGTGAAGAAGAAATAGACAAGAAATGTAAGTAATTATATGAAATTCATTTTTAAAATTTAATCTAAATTGTGATTGACATAGGGTATGCAATTTTAAACTAAAGATATTAGGTCAATCATAGAAATTCATAAAATTTAAGAAGTGATATAACATTGTAAGTAAGAAGAATTTATCAAAGACATGATTCAATTTAGACATTTGACTATAGAAAATCATTACAAGAGAGATGTATAAAAATTCTATATTTAAAAGTTCAATAGAATATAAATGAACATAATATCAATTTGAATTAAGAGATTGAACGAATTTGGAAAGAAGAGAATTACCTCATGTGGCGCTTTGCGCATCTTTTTCAAAATTTTGGGGCACATTTTTGTGCATTTTTTCTTGGTTGAGCTTATTTTGTGCCTCTTTTTCACTTTGCAAATCTTTGCGAATTTCTTTTGATTTTTGTACATTTGTACAATGTTCAAGAGTAATTGAGACCAATTCTTTTCAAAATCTATAATCTAAAATTTCAAATATTTCTAGATGCATAAATATCACTTGAGCATAGAAATACAAAATAAGAAAATATCTAAATTGCAATAGTAATATTAACTTTTATATAGTCTAAATGAATAGACATGAATTTAACAGTTCTAATTACAACAAGTTATAAACAACTTATAAATTCAGAAAGTCTAGATTTTCTAATATAGATAATCTCAAATTAAAATCGAATTTAAGCACTATGTAAATTAAATAATACTAATGAAATTCATAAACATTAACCACATTTCAAAACAAATCTAATAAATAAAAAAACATAACAACTTTTATTGAAATTAAAGAAATGGATTACATATAAAAAAAGAAAATACATTGAACTTAAAAAGAAAAACCAACATAAACACAAACACTTAACAATTAATCAGACACGATAAAAACAAAAAAAATAAATACAACAGACACACATAAAAACATTTCTACTGTTATGGAGGAGGAAGAGGAATGCCGCCAAAAAGGTTGAAGTAGGAGGCCATCAACATTACATTGGTATTAATTTCATGAACTTCATTTCTAATATTACCAATATCTTGTTGCTGCTGCGTAAGTTGAGCATCAAATTGATCAAACCTTTGATCAATGTGAGTCTCTAATCTATCAAATCTCTCAATCAGATTCTGGTAATCTGATTGAGGAGCAGAAGCTTGCACTCCTTCTTCCTCTTCTGAACAGCATGTCCTATTTCTGAAAGCCCATAGATATGGTCTATGATAAGTTGGGCTTCGTCAATAGATGTCCTTTCATGATTAAAAAAGTTAGACAAGAAAGGAGAGGAGTAATGTTAATCCTATCACCAGCTTTAGGAATGATTGAGGATCGAAGGATATGCTGGATGATTCGGGCATCTTGGGTCATACCGGAGACTCTAGCAACATGATTGTCAATAGCATTTTCTCTAGTTACCCTATTGACCTGAAACCATTTGAAGGAGGTTTCTGACATTAGGGTGTGGGCTCTATATCCCTTAGTTCTTAAGTTTAAAAATGAACCAAGGTCGTGCTTGGTGATCTCAACTTTTTGCTTAAAAAAATAAGAACTAAGGGTGGAGTGGTTAGAATTGAAACTCATGTTCGCTAGAAAGTAGTGGTAGGTTTGTTTGTTGTAGAAGTGGACGAGAGAAAGAATGAAATGAAATTCGGTTGAGGCAAAGAGGTGCATTACCCAAAATTTCAACTCAGTTTGAATAAGAATGTGAGAGGGAGTGATTTTTGCGGATGAAAAACGAGGAAAAGATTCCTCATTCGTCTTTGAAAGAAAGTTGTCTGGGGCATTCCTATTTGGTTTCTTCACCAACACCTTTTGTCTTTTGCTTGAGGAGGCCATTTTTGATTTGAAGTAAAAAGGGATTGAAAATGAAGTTTGGAAGTGTGATTGTTAAGTTAGAAAGCCTTCATATTTAAAGAAAAATGATATGTTCGTCCTGGACGAAAATATTCGTCCTGGACAAAAAATCATCGTTCGTCTGGACGAAATAATTTCGTACAGACGATCCAATTCGTTCAAAATGTAACGACTTTTCGTAATCAACACAACTTACGATGCGTCCCTTCGTACAGGCTTTTTGACTTGACCGATCGTACAAACGAAAAAATTTTCGTACAGACGATCAAAAAGTAAATCATTTTAATGACTCTTGAAAACCGTTCCCTACAATGAACCGACACATGTTCGTTTGGACGAACAAAAACTTCGTACAGACAAAGTTCATATTTAAAACTGTCTTATCCACTCAACCGCTGCATTCAATCGTTCCGACGTTTGAGAAGAAAAAAAAAATTCGTCCTGGACGATCATCAGATCGTACAGACGATCTAATTAAAAACTGCTCTCAAAACGGTTAAAATTCGCGCAAACTGTTCCTTCACACATCGTCCCGCATGAAAACATTTTCGTCCTGGACGATTTCCTCCAAAAAAAAAATTAATTTTGAATTTTTAAATTAAGAAAATTAAACAAAATATTCAAAAACACAGAAAACATAAAACAAAACCATAAATCCAAAAACAATTCATTCAAAACACACAATATTTCACAAAATCAAAAAATAAAACAAAACAAATATCAATGTTGCAAAGACATTTTGTTTTAAGCATTCAAATCAATAACACCAAGCCTTGTTCTTAAAGTACTGAATGTATCAAAGGCTAAAGGTTTTGTAAAAATGTCTGCAAGTTGATTTTCAGTTGAAACATGTATGAGTTCAATTTCTCCTTTGGATACATTATCCTTTATGAAATGATGCCTTATATCAATGTGTTTGGTTCTAGAATGTTGAATAGGATTTTTGGAAATGCAAATAGCACTAGTATTGTCACAATAAATTGGAATAGTGCCTATAGTTAATCCTAAATCAATCAACTGTTATTTTAACCAAAGTACTTGTGCCACACAACTTCCTAATGCAATGTATTCTGCTTCTGCAGTAGATAGTGCCACTGAATTTTGTTTTCTACTAGACCATGAAACTAATGAATTTCCAATGAATTGACATGTTCCAGAAGTGCTTTTCCTATCCACTCTACATCCTGCAAAGTCAGAATCTGAGTAACCAATAATTTCAAATGAAGAGCTAAACTTAGGATACCAAATTCCTAAGTTTTGAGTTCCTAGTAGATATCTTAAAATCCTTTTCACTACTGTCAAATGTGATTCTTTTGGATCTGATTGAAATTTAGCACATAAGCAAACACTGAACATAATATCTGGTCGGCTAGCAGTCAAGTAAAGTAAAGATCCAATTATCCCTCTAAATTTCTTTTGATCAACAGATTTTCCCTTAAGGTCCTTATCCAACTGAACTGAAGAACTCATTGGTGTACTAACAGGTTTAGCATTGTCCATTTCATATTTTTTGAGGATGTCCTTAATATATTTAGTTTGACTAAGAAAAGTGCCTTCCTCAAGTTGCTTAATTCTAAATCCTAGAAAGTAATTTAAATCTCCCATCAGACTCATTTCAAATTCACTACTCATTATTTTAGAAAAATCATCACAAAGATGTTTATTTGAAGATCCAAAGATGAGGTCATCTACATAAATTTGAACAATAAGTATATCCTTTCCAATTTTCCTTAAAAAGAGAGTTGTATCCACACTTCCTTTTTCAAAAGATCTTTCAAGTAGGAAGGTGCTCAACCTCTCATACTGTTGGTGGAATTTTGGAAAACAGGTTTTGAAAAATATTAGTTTTCTTTGGGGATTTTAAGATTAAGGTTGAGTTCTAATTCTAAGGTCGAATCAACTCGTTAGAAAGAGTATATCACCCCAAAGGACGAAAATAAACTTTCATAACGGTGTTCAGACTTAAAATTATGTAAACTCATCTTGAATGTTATGATCGGGTTCTAAGGAGAACTCTATATGGACCCGAGGGGACACAATATAGTTCAACTAAGTACCCAATTACAATATTCAAGAAACATGATCGTCGCATTCACATCCAAAGCCTTATCGAAGAAGGGTGTATCTCCCCAAAGGGAAATGAGACCATTCAACGATAATCCTTCTAATGTAACTATGACGATCATTATTTAACTTTTCCCAAAGAAATCTAATGAAGTTTTAGAAATTGAGTTTTCTTTAAAATCAGGTGTGTGTGGGGTTCCAAATCTCCTACGAGCGCAAGCCCTCGTAGTTAATTACATCATAGGGAGATAAAATCTCCTACGAAAACTCTCGATTGAAATAATGGCAGAATTTTGTTTAGAATTTCTAGGAGTGATATCAAAGTATGAATAGAATTATTGGAAAATCAAAAGGGAATGGATCAAAATTGAACAGTTATTAACTGAGTTAAAGAATGAGAGGTAGGAGACACTTTGAGATTCCAGAACCATCCGGAAGTGTCCCAACTTAATCTAAGTGTTGAGCTTTATTTTTTGGATTGAAATGATATTTAATTAGAGTTGAGCATTTTATTAGAAATTTGGGATTAGATTCCCGAAGTTTGGGGTCTTATAATCAAAGATCTGCCCCGGAACCTAAATCTATTTTGGACACTGGACCACAGTCGTCCGATCCTAACTAATGCAGTGCAAGATCTGGACTTACCCCGGCCTGGATTGGGGAGCCAGCTAACCACCTAATCGATTTAAAATACATGAATCCGGTCTTTTATGAAAGAGTGGTAGGGACGTTATAATTAAAGTTTTGGTGAGGCGGGGCCGACATCTAGAGATTTTCCTAATTGGCCCCTTTGACTTATGTTGGGTGCTAAAATGCTAAGGACTATGAAATTAAAATTTTGACTCTTTAATTTGTATCTAATGCAATGCGTGCTGGTTAACAACCTCAAATCAAATATGCTTGAAATTTTTTTAAAAAAAAAGGCTTATAAAATAATTTTTTTAGAAGACTGGACTTCCCCAGGTCCGGCACCTCGTCCACATAGGTCAGACTATCCGGACTCTACCCGCAGGTGGGGAAGGGTCTAAAGCAAGGAAAGAGTAATGCAGAAATATGCATGCGACCCCGGGGTCGATCCCCGGCTAATTCCCTAGATTCGTTATCTTTCTATGTTATTTAGACTCACTAAAATTTTAGACTTTTAAAATTATGAATATAAAACTTTCACACCCTCACGAGTCTCACGTATCCAGGCGAAAACAAAAAGCGGCATACAATCGCCAAAAAACTAGTAAAAACAAGTAATCCTAAAGGCAATCAATTCATCACATCAAATATTAACTAATTAATAAATGTCCATAGGCAAAGTTGCCTTGCTTATTACAAACCAGAATATTACAGAAAGTAAAGTGGCCGGGCACCACTGACAACAACCCGGATTCTAAGCCTAGTAATGACGCAAGTTATTTTGAGTGGGATACTCTCAATCTTCAAGTCTTCAAATCTTCAATTTCATTCTTCTTTGGACTCCTTTTCTTCAATCTTCTTGGAATCTTCGTAGTGGATTACCCAAATGGACAAGAGGGCACTTCCCTTTAAGGGGGAAGGCCACTCTTTCCTCTTTGGGTAAGGAAGAGGTATGATCCAAATTTGGATTTCCAAATGGAAAAGGAGTATTCCCCAAAGGGGTATCCTTTCCTCTTTGGAATCCAAGCTTTGGATCTATATATCCCAACTCAAAATAGACTTTCACAACACTTGACGCTTGCACAAATTACATTGATATCAAAATAAAAATCTAGACTCACCTGCAGGGTTATCCTAAGCAATTAATATAAATAAAGCAGTTATTCCCAAGCAGTTGTATATGGGCAGAAAAGAAAGTAAACACACTGGCCACGCTCTTTTTATGATTTGGGGGGCTTTAGCAGCTGAAGCACCTGTGCAAAGAGTTTATAATATTTATGCATTTTTAATTTGCCCCCTTTTTTTATTGCCCTGCATGAGCTTGGCCACCTGCAGAAAACTGTGTCAACATCCAGATCGTACCTAACTTAAGGGTAATCTAGTCGCCAAACACATCAATCCATCCACAGAGTACAGAAAAAGTAAGCAGACACAGCAAAGCAATTTCATCCACAACATGCAGTGAAAACTACGAAAAATCCGGCACACAGCAGTAAAGTAAACACCGGCCTATCCTAGATCTAGAGTTGGTTGTCCTAGCACATAATCTAAAATGTGTGAGAAAGGTCGTGTGGCTGGGATAGATCCTAAAGTAGGTGATTAGTTAAAGTTGTCTAAAAGTTTGGATTTGTTAAGGCTTAGAAGGGGATTTAAATTAAAATTTAAATATTAATGGATTAAGAATTTTAATTATACATATTTTAAAAGTTAATTGATTACTACCTTTGTTTCACACCGAGGCCGTGAAGTTTATTTCACCTTCCTTGGGGCTAAGCTAATAGCCTCGTAGGCCTGGGTTACCCAGTAGCAATCGGGGTTGATTAAGTTATTTAAATTGGTTGGAATTAAAAAAGTGAATTAGTTATATAAAAAAAAAGGTTAGTTACTGATTTTAAAAGCTTGATTAATTTAAGTTTGCCATTAATTGATTCGTGGCGTTGTGCCACCAGGCTCGAGGAACCAGCCTCCTTAGGACACTTAGCCCCGCAGCCCGGAGTAGTCCAGCCGATAAACCAAATTAATGTAATTGAATTAGGGATTTTTAGAATGTTAAATAATTGAGAATTAATTCATTTTAAGGTTTGACACCCTTTAGAATTCATTCGTGGCGTTGTGCCACCAGGCTCGAGGAACCAGCCTCCTTAGGACACTTAGCCCCGCAGCCCGGAGTAGTCCAGCCAATAAACTTCAACTTTAGGGTGGTTGTTGTGTTTTAAAGGATTTGTTAAGTGTTTTAAGCATTAAACCAATATTCTCTGAGTTTTATAACAAATTTGAGTTTTTATGAATTTTTGAATATTTTAATGACTTAATTAAGGGGTTGAAAATGACTTTTTGATTAAGCCCAAATTCTGGAATTTTTGTATTTTATTAAAATACTAGACCTTACTACGATCAGTTAGAAGGTAAGTACGTTGAAATCAGATTTTTCTACATTTTATTACGAAGGTTTGAAGTCTTGAACTAGTTTTAACTACGGTTTGACCAATTTGTTGACTTTTTGACTTTGACCAGATTTTGGGGGTTTGACATTTTTAGAAAATACTATATTTTAATTAGAGTCATTAGCCACTGAGTTTGATTGATTTGGAATTTTCTACAATTAGTTATGAATTTTGGAAGTTTGGATATTTATTGAAATTATTAAATTGTTTCAATTAAGGGTCATTTTAGTGATTTGATCCCAAATCAGTCCCAAACTTCTTGAAATCAACTCCAAAGATCAAAAATGATCTAAGGAGAGATCAGCAAGTGTTTAAAGATTTTTTGGGATTTTTAATACTTTTTAATTAATTAAAATTGATTAAACATTGATTTTGATTAAAATTAAATTAAAGTGGATTTTAATGTCAAATTAAAGGATATTAAATTTTCAATGATTACGACTTTAAATATGGTTAATTAGAGGTATTATGGGTATTTTTTGGAATTAATATAAATTTATAATGATTTATTGAATTTTTTAAGTCCTTAAAGGGGCTGAAATTTGACATGCTCAATTTTCTAACCTAATGACCTTCAAATTGAGTACAATTTAAACCTAAGGTATCTGATGTCACTAAGTTTACTATGTTCAAGTTTCACCCCTATTGGGTGTGTTTACAATCCCCTATGAATTTTCTAAGTTTTCTAGACATTTCCTAAATTATTTTTCCTAGGTGTCTCTAATATTTATATAGGCATGAAACTTGGTGTGTCTAACCCTGACATACATTTAAGCATACCACAGAAATATCACAGCAAAATACTAAAACCCTAAGGAGTTATGAATTTTCAAAGTTTAGGGTCCAAAATAGACCATTTACCTTAAAAATTCATATCACAAAAATCTATTGAGCATATAAACCTAGAAAACTTATTAAACATGCCTAAGATACTCAATAATCATCCACCAAAATTTGGGCTTCATTTGATAACTGGATTGTGAGAAAATAGCAATAAATGAAATTAACATAAACTCAAATTTCTCACAATACAGAAATCAAATCAATATAATTTTAATTTTAATAAATACTACATTAGATTATCTTTCCAACGAGCCCAAGAACGCCCCATTTGGTGGAGAACTCGATTTTCTGTGAATTTTTGAAGATTTGGAGCATTTAAAGCATTTTTTTATTCAAATTTGGGTCAAATCAGCTGACGGTGACGTGGCGGCGTGGCGTGACGCCACGTCACCCTCCCATACCACGGGATGACCCACGTTCAGACATGGAGGAAGCCGCATGGTATACCCAGATCTGAGCCGTCTGATCTTCGATCGGACGGTCCAGATCTGCTCTAGTTCATTTTGAATAGAAATCTTTAAACGCTCATATCTTTCAAAATACTTGACGAAATTGAATGAAATTTGAACTGTAGCTAGAGGGCAATATGATCTTACAATGACTGGAGTTTGGAGGCTTCATTCATTGTAAAATTGCTACAGTTTCAAATTGAAATTTAAACGTAAAATGAGCATAACGTACGATCCAACCGTCGGATTTTTGCGATTTGTGGCTTGTTGGAAAGCTGCAGCAATCTTCTACAACTTTACTGAAGACTCCAAAAGCTGGATCTCGCTGGATCGAAAGGTATATGGAAAAGTCCTCTTTCTCTCTCTAGAATGCTCTCTCTTCACTAAAATAGTGATTTGAGGCTTAGAAATGGTTGGGAAAAGCTTGGGAAGGCCTTGAAAAGTGTTGGAGTGTATGGGAGGAGCTCTTGGAAGGTTGGGAGCTGCTGGAGTTTGGAGATTTTGATCATATCAAAGGGAATGATGAAGAAGCCACCTTTAGGTCAAGTTTTCCCTCACTTTACCTTTGGCTTTTGGATTGGATGGTTGAGATTTGATTTGGAGTGGTTTTGGATGAGTGCCAAGTGTCCCCTATGCTGCCCAAAGCTATGGAATAGGGTTGGTGGTTGAGAGTGACATCTCTTGGTCCATGTGAAGAGGGACCACACCTTTTCCCCCATTTGGATGAACCAATGCTTGTCTTGGTTAATAGAGCTTGTTTAATGATCAATTAGGGAGGGAAAAAGCATATTCCCATTAGCCAAAAGGAGATTTTGGCTTGGAGAAAGGGTTTGCTTTATGGGATGATGAGGTGGCCAAGCTATGGTCTCATTTCAAGGGTTGTTTTTAACCCATTGACTTGTTGACTAGTCAATGGTGACTAGGATATGCATGAGGGAGGTCAAGAGTGCTACAAGACATCATGCCAAGGAATTTGAAGTCAAGAGTGTATAATTAACCAATCTTGATGAGTTGAATTGATTCAAAATCACTAGAATAGTTAAAATTAACAAGTGTTGGGTTAAAGGGTTGATTTGGTCAACCATGGTTGACTTGGTCAACCAAGTCAAACCAAAGAGTAAGTTTGGGTTCAATGTGTTCCTAAAGTCATTTAGGATCCATTGGAATGATATTTGAAGAAGATTTCAAAGGTTGATAAGTCAAATCAAATTGGGTTTAGGCCAAAAGTCCAAAAATCCTAGTTTAAGGGCATTTTGGTCATTTTGGTCTCAAGTCAATTATGGGTCAAATTGAATCTAAAAAGATGTAGATCATTACTTAATAAGTTAATATCAAGGTATTAAGAAGGATCAAATGATTTGGAGGGGGATCCAAAGTCAAATTCCACTAGGTGAAAGGCCTAGTGGCATGGATTGTAAATATTCAAAGATTTTGCAATATTTGGAGTTAGATTAAGTTTCAAGGGTTAGAATCCTCCAAATGAGCTCAAATTTGGAGGGTTACCTCTAGAGTCATGTCACATCAATATGAAATTGATAGACCCTGAATCAGAGGTCAAAAGACTGGGTTTCGAGGTGATGGCAAAATCACCTAGAAAGGGCTTTAGGACCTAAGTCTTTAGCCTATGAGTTCTGGGTTTGGATTGGATTTCAAATTTGAATGATTAGTATTGGAGTATCCAAATCATTTACAATCATGTGGTGATTGTTAATGAATGGATGAGGTCAAAGCTAGATTGAAGTTTGGATCAAAGTTTAAGTTGAAGGTTGGATTGTCAAATTGATTGGATCAAGGTTTGGATATATTTGAAACTTGAATTAATTTGAATTTTAGTTGAATGAAGTTTGAGATTTAAATTGATCAAAGGTAGGAATCAAATTGAAGTTGGAATTGATCAAATGTAGGAATTGATTTGAGGTTGAGGTTGATCAAGGATGGGGATTGATTTGAAGTTGGAGTGGTCCTAAGATCTAGAGGAGTTCTAAGATCTAGGATTTAAGAGAATCCTAGGCTCTAGAGTAGGCTCTAAGGTCTGGCTCTAGGAAAGAATCCTAAGGTCTAGAGTGGATCCTAGGATCTAAAATTAATCTGGAGTTTGGAAGGGCCTTAGTGACCTCATACAAAAATGAGGTCAACAAATGGACCCCCAATGTGTAAGGTAGAAGGAACTTCTGCTGCACACATTGGCGTTGACCGAATAGGAGTAGGATCTTAAAGAGTTGAAGGAAGGGCATCACCCAACCTTAAGTCCATTGGAAACTAGTGAAAAGCTTACACCTATTCTGAAGAGAGGACTGGAGAAACCAAGGTAGGGAATACCTAACCTCGGGTCTAAGGAAGGGCATCACCCAACCTTAGGCCTATAGGATGCTGATAGAAGACTTACTCCAAATAGGCAGATTAACTGAAAACCAAAGTAGGGAATACCTAGCTTTGGGTCTAAGGAAGGGCATCACCCAACCTTAGGTCTACAGGATGCTGATAGAAGACTTACTCCTAGTAGACGGATCAACTGGAAACCAAGGTAGGGAATACCTAGCCTTGGGTCTAAGGAAGGGCATCACCCAACCTTAGGCCTATAGGATGCTGATAGAAGACTTACTCCTAATAGGCAGATTAACTGGAAACCAAAGTAGGGAATACCTAGCTTTGGGTCTAAGGAAGGGCATCACCCAACCTTAGGTCTACAGGATGCTGATAGAAGACTTACTCCTAGTAGACGGATCAACTGGAAACCAAGGTAGGGAATACCTAGCCTTGGGTCTAAGGAAGGGCATCACCCAACCTTAGGCCTATAGGATGCTGATAGAAGACTTACTCCAAATAGGCAGATCAACTGGCAAACTAGGATGGTGCCACGAAGGGCGTACTCCACCACTAGCGAATGGTCATGTGGGGAGGAAACTTGCTCCACACAGAGGACCTCAACTGGCAAACTAGGATGGTGCCACGAAGGGCGTACTCCATCACTAGCGAATGGTCATGTGGGGAGGAAACTTGCTCCACACAGAGAACCTCAACTGGCAAACTAGGATGGTGCCACAAAGGGCGTACTCCATCACTAGCGAATGGTCATGTGGGGAGGAAACTTGCTCCACACAGAGGACCTCAACTGGCAAACTAGGATGGTGCCACGAAGGGCGTACTCCATCACTAGCGAATGGTCATGTGGGGAGGAAACTTGCTCCACACAGAGGACCTCAATTGGCAAACTAGGATGGTGCCACGAAGGGCGTACTCCATCACTAGCGAATGGTCATGTGGGGAGGAAACTTGCTCCACACAGAGGACCTCAACTGGCAAACTAGGATGGTGCCACAAAGGGCGTACTCCATCACTAGCGAATGGTCATGTGGGGAGGAAACTTGCTCCACACAAAGGACCTCAACTGGCAAACTAGGATGGTGCCATGAAGGGCGTACTCCACCACTAGCGAATGGTCATGTGGGGAGGAAACTTGCTCCACACAGAGGACCTCAACTGGCAAACTAGGGTGGTGCCACGAAGGGCGTACTCCACCACTAGCGAATGGGAATTAGGATGGTGCCACGGAGGACGTACTCCACCACTAATCCCCGGGACAAATGCTAGGGTGGTGCCACGAAGGGCGTATTCCACCACTAGCGGGCCTAATCCTAAGGGAAGGAAGGACCTAACCTTGAGGAAAAGAGAATTGAAAACAATTGATTGATGATTTTTAACTTGATTTGATTTCTATGAATTTTAAGGGGTGAATTTGATGTTTAATTTGATCCTCATCATGCATGATACTTCTTAAAGAACCACCCAAATGAAATGAATCATCTGGTGGCATCTTCAAAATTAATCAATTGTCATGAACCTCCCTTATAGATTATCTCTAAGGTGGTCGATCCAGTCAACATTGATTCAAAGCTTCCATTGATCTTATGGTGGACTAAAATTGGTCTCCAAAGGGCTATAGCCAAGTCTCCTACTTGGAAAGCCCTGAGGTGACACAGTTTATAACGAGCTTGAATCATACGTGACTTATGTAATTTCAAATTTTATTGAGTTCAAAACAACTTTCTTCAAGGCCTTCGAGATCCTCCAATTGGAGTCAGGCACTCTACTTAGTTGTGACTCAATTTTGAAAGTCAATTTTGTGCGATGTAAAACACACCTCTATTTGAGAACAACCTTGGACCCAGCATAGAGTGTTATTTTACATA
Organism: Dendrobium huoshanense; assembly: GCA_016618105.1. Lineage (NCBI taxonomy): Eukaryota > Viridiplantae > Streptophyta > Magnoliopsida > Asparagales > Orchidaceae > Dendrobium > Dendrobium huoshanense. The sequence continues at coordinate 48,493,790 of CM028347.1, forward strand.
GTGGATCTTAAAAGAAATGATGCCTATGTTTAAAGATTCACATATATCTCTTGAGAATGGGATTTGAATTCTTATCGAGAATAGAAGATTCATTCTTTTTATTGAAAATTTCCTCTTAATCATTTGGACCCTGTCAAAATGACAAGTGGGAACAAATTCAAAAGTATAGTAAGAAGTAGAGTGACCCCAATTGACCCGAAAAGAGCCAAGGGTTTTTGGATTTTGTTGACCCGGATAAAATTTCATAGAAACTGAACTAAGTTCTCCCTTGTAGAAAGTTTGAATTAAAATTAATTTCAAAAGGATTTAAGTTGGATCGAGAAATTTAATCTTTTCAATTCTCTTGCATAGAATTTTCCTATCTAATAAACTGTTTATGCACGACAATAAATCTAGATTCAAAATTTTACAAAGTCAAGCTATTAAGGGTGATCGGGACCTTTGAAATTTAAGGATTTAAAAAGAAGGAAGCCTCTTTCACTTTTTTTGTGACGTGCTTTGCACACCTTTTTATTTCTTTGGCGTACTTTACGCTTCTTTTGATTTTGAATTTTTTTAATGCACTTTGTGCATCCTTTGAATTTTTTTTAACAAGAGGCTTCACTTTCTTTAAAACCTTAAAATAATTGTTCTTTTTTTTTTAATCTAGGATTATATCGCAAGTATAAGAGAAGGAAATTCATTCTCTTATCCAGGGAAGAATAATCCCCAAATTGGACCCAATCTTTTGATAAAAAAATATCCACTTGACTTGGAAAATCGTTGAATAGATTTAGAACATGCAAGAGAAGCCTATAAGATAGAAAACCACAAGAAGACTGAGATGATTTTCATTTCTAAAACCAACTTAAGTTTGATACAAATTTTAATTCAAAAATCAAATCGACCCGCAAAAGCGGTGGGAGGGAGGGGTCTTTAAAGATCCAGTGGATTCAACCACAACTCTCTCCTATTTTTGATTTAAAGTAGAGGTCAATTTTCATTAAAAAGATTGATCAACTATCTTGAAAATTTTTGACCCAGCACACTTGAGAAATAATGTGATTTTCTTCAAAACAGCAAGTCCAGGTGGCAAGACCCTATCAATATAAATTATATTTCCACAATATCTTAAAATAAAGATATTGTTGTGGGGTCTGCACTACCCCTAACTAGTGCTGCATCATCTCAATCTAAGGATCTATCGCGATAGGACCCCTTTTAAAAGTTAAATTCAAATGGTGTCACTATCTGATAAGATCTTAAATCCATCATTATTCCCCTTCCTAATTACTAGTGACCTAGCAATTATGAGAGTGGCACCCCGGGTGGTTTCTGCACCTCCTCCTCTACAGATGATATAGTAGGGCACGTGTAGTAACGTGACCAAACTTCATCTAATAGAGTGGATGGGTCATAACCTTCAACCAGGGGCCTATGATTTATTACAGGTGATTGCTTAGCTCTTTCTTGATTGATTCTCTCTGTATAGTAGTCAAGAAGGTGTATCGGAGATTGTGCTCTCATTTTCACAACCTCTCTCCTTTGAGTAACAGGAGTAGGGTGGAAAACATTTCCACCATGGAGGGGGTAGGTGTAAGGAGCAACGAATTCTCGATTGGCCTCAAATTTAACTTGTTTCAAGGCTTCTACCTTAGCAGTCTTTTTGGCCTTAACAACCTTCTTCTTAACCCTTTTAAGGTATTTATTCCGCTTACTTTTACTGGCAATAGGGGTGTTAGAACTTGATCCAATCTCATATTGAGATGGTAATCCTTCCATTGTTAATGGTTCTCGATTCTTATCCTCCTGAGTAGAGGGCACAGTGGTCGAAGGGGCAACAACGACCTCCATCATAGAGATGGGGGAGTCAACTCCTGACCCTAAAGTAATCTCGACTAGGGGGACATCCCTTTGTATTCCAGCAGAGAAATCAATCATTTCTTCTCCGTTGACTGATAACTTGAAGTTTTGAAATTCTATCCCAAACTGGATCAAGTTGCCAGAGGTAATTCCTTCTATTGTCAAGTTTCTATCCAGGGAGAAGATAAGTTTCTCAGCCATTTGAGTATTTAAGTATCCTGGAATTAAGAAAAAGTGATTTAAGTTAGTCAATTTTGAATTAAAATTTGAATTTTAAGCATGATTAATTTTCTCTAAATCTTGAACCTCAAAATGTTGAGTTTTCACCCAATAAGAGAGTTTACAAAATTGATTGAGAATATTCAAGGAACCTGGCTTAACTCCTTTGCTCTACCAATTAACTTGGAGGCAAAATGTCAAAGCCCGGCTTAGACAAAGGTTTCATCACTCGCCTCTCTATTTGAAAGGTATTTTCTTTTAGATGTTGGCCACACTCACCCAAGAAAGAAATGGGTAGAGGGACCAACGGAAGAAAGGTATTTAAGACTACCGATGAAACAAAATTTTGCCATTATTAAAGATGGAGAGAGAGATTTGTCCCACCGGGCGTGCCATTTTTTTGTTGGTGGAATTTTGGAAAACAGGTTTTGAAAAATATTAGTTTTCTTTGGGGATTTTAAGATTAAGGTTGAGTTCTAATTCTAAGGTCGAATCGACTCGTTAGAAAGAGTATATCACCCCAAAGGACGAAAATAAACTTTCATAACGGTGTTCAGACTTAAAATTATGTAAACTCATCTTGAATGTTATGATCGGGTTCTAAGGAAAACTCTATATGGCCCCGAGGGGACACAATATAGTTCAACTAAGTACCCAATTACAATATTCAAGAAACATGATCGTCGCATTCACATCCAAAGCCTTATCGAAGAAGGGTGTATCTCCCCAAAGGGAAATGAGACCATTCAACGATAATCCTTCTAATGTAACTATGACGATCATTATTTAACTTTTCCCAAAGAAATCTAATGAAGTTTTAGAAATTGAGTTTTCTTTAAAATCAGGTGTGTGTGGGGTTCCAAATCTCCTACGAGCGCAAGCCCTCGTAGTTAATTACATCGTAGGGAGATAAAATCTCCTACGAAAACTCTCGATTGAAATAATTGCAGAATTTTGTTTAGAATTTCTAGGAGTGATATCAAAGTATGAATAGAATTATTGGAAAATCAAAAGGGAATGGATCAAAATTGAACAGTTATTAACTGAGTTAAAGAATGAGAGGTAGGAGACACTTTGAGATTCCAGAACCATCCGGAAGTGTCCCAACTTAATCTAAGTGTTGGGCTTTATTTTTTGGATTGAAATGATATTTAATTAGAGTTGAGCATTTTATTAGAAATTTGGGATTAGATTCCCGAAGTTTGGGGTCTTATAATCAAAGATCTGCCCCGGAACCTAAATCTATTTTGGACACTGGACCACAGTCGTCCGATCCTAACTAATGCAGTGCAAGATCTGGACTTACCCCGGCCTGGATTGGGGAGCCAGCTAACCACCTAATCGATTTAAAATACATGAATCCGGTCTTTTATGAAAGAGTGGTAGGGACGTTATAATTAAAGTTTTGGTGAGGCGGGGCCGACATCTAGAGATTTTCTTAATTGGCCCCTTTGACTTATGTTGGGTGCTAAAATGCTAAGGACTATGAAATTAAAATTTTGACTCTTTAATTTGTATCTAATGCAATGCGTGCTGGTTAACAACCTCAAATTAAATATGCTTGAAATTTTTAAAAAAAAAGGCTTATAAAATAATTTTTTTAGAAGACTGGACTTCCCCAGGTCCGGCACCTCGTCCTCATAGGTCAGACTATCCGGAATCTACCCGCAGGCGGGGAAGGGTCTAAAGCAAGGAAAGAGTAATGCAGAAATATGCATGCGACCACGGGGTCGATCCCCGGCTAATTCCCTAGATTCGTTATCTTTCTATGTTATTTAGACTCACTAAAATTTTAGACTTTTAAAATTATGAATATAAAACTTTCACACCCTCACGAGTCTCACGTATCCAGGCGAAAACAAAAAGCGGCATACAATCGCCAAAAAACTAGTAAAAACAAGTAATCCTAAAGGCAATCAATTCATCACATCAAATATTAACTAATTAATAAATGTCCATAGGCAGAGTTTCCTTGCTTATTACAAACCAGAATATTACAGAAAGTAAAGTGGCCGGGCACCACTGACAACAACCCGGATTCTAAGCCTAGTAATGACGCAAGTTATTTTGAGTGGGATACTCTCAATCTTCAAGTCTTCAAATCTTCAATTTCATTCTTCTTTGGACTCCTTTTCTTCAATCTTCTTGGAATCTTCGTAGTGGATTACCCAAATGGACAAGAGGGCACTTCCCTTTAAGGGGGAAGGCCACTCTTTCCTCTTTGGGTAAGGAAGAGGTATGATCCAAATTTGGATTTCCAAATGGAAAAGGAGTATTTCCCAAAGGGGTATCCTTTCCTCTTTGGAATCCAAGCTTTGGATCTATGTATCCCAACTCAAAATAGACTTTCAAAACACTTGACGCTTGCACAAATTACATTGATATCAAAATAAAAATCTAGACTCACCTGCAGGGTTATCCTAAGCAATTAATATAAATAAAGCAGTTATTCCCAAGCAGTTGTATATGGGCAGAAAAGAAAGTAAACACACTGGCCACGCTCTTTTTATGATTTGGGGGGCTTTAGCAGCTGAAGCACCTGTGCAAAGAGTTTATAATATTTATGCATTTTTAATTTGCCCCCTTTTTTTATTGCCCTGCATGAGCGTGGCCACCTGCAGAAAACTGTGTCAACATCCAGATCGTACCTAACTTAAGGGTAATCTAGTCGCCAAACACATCAATCCATCCACAGAGTACAGAAAAAGTAAGCAGACACAGCAAAGCAATTTCATCGACAACATGCAGTGAAAACTACGAAAAATCCGGCACACAGCAGTAAAGTAAACACCGGCCTATCCTAGATCTAGAGTTGGTTGTCCTAGCACATCATCTAAAATGTGTGAGAAAGGTCGTGTGGCTGGGATAGATCCTAAAGTAGGTGATTAGTTAAAGTTGTCTAAAAGTTTGGATTTGTTAAGGCTTAGAAGGGGATTTAAATTAAAATTTAAATATTAATGGATTAAGAATTTTAATTATACATATTTTAAAAGTTAATTGATTACTACCTTTGTTTCACACCGAGGCCGTGAAGTTTATTTCACCTTCCTTGGGGCTAAGCTAATAGCCTCGTAGGCCTGGGTTACCCAGTAGCAATCGGGGTTGATTAAGTTATTTAAATTGGTTGGAATTAAAAAAGTGAATTAGTTATATAAAAAAAAAGGTTAGTTACTGATTTTAAAAGCTTGATTAATTTAAGTTTGCCATTAATTGATTCGTGGCGTTGTGCCACCAGGCTCGAGGAACCAGCCTCCTTAGGACACTTAGCCCCGCAGCCCGGAGTAGTCCAGCCGATAAACCAAATTAATGTAATTGAATTAGGGATTTTTAGAATGTTAAATAATTGAGAATTAATTCATTTTAAGGTTTGACACCCTTTAGAATTCATTCGTGGCGTTGTGCCACCAGGCTCGAGGAACCAGCCTCCTTAGGACACTTAGCCCCGCAGCCCGGAGTAGTCCAGCCAATAAACTTCAACTTTAGGGTGGTTGTTGTGTTTTAAAGGATTTGTTAAGTGTTTTAAGCATTAAACCAATATTCTCTGAGTTTTATAATAAATTTGAGTTTTTATGAATTTTTGAATATTTTAATGACTTAATTAAGGGGTTGAAAATGACTTTTTGATTAAGCCCAAATTCTGGAATTTTTGTATTTTATTAAAATACTAGACCTTACTACGATCAGTTAGAAGGTAAGTACGTTGAAATCAGATTTTTCTACATTTTATTACGAAGGTTTGAAGTCTTGAACTAGTTTTAACTACGGTTTGACCAATTTGTTGACTTTTTGACTTTGACCAGATTTTGGGGGTTTGACATTTTTAGAAAATACTATATTTTAATTAGAGTCATTAGCCACTGAGTTTGATTGATTTGGAATTTTCTACAATTAGTTATGAATTTTGGAAGTTTGGATATTTATTGAAATTATTAAATTGTTTCAATTAAGGGTCATTTTAGTGATTTGATCCCAAATCAGTCCCAAACTTCTTGAAATCAACTCCAAAGATCAGAAATGATCTAAGGAGAGATCAGCAAGTGTTTAAAGATTTTTTGGGATTTTTAATAATTTTTAATTAATTAAAATTGATTAAAAATTGATTTTGATTAAAATTAAATTAAAGTGGATTTTAATGTCAAATTAAAGGATATTAAATTTTCAATGATTACGACTTTAAATATGGTTAATTAGAGGTATTATGGGTATTTTTTGGAATTAATATAAATTTATAATGATTTATTGAATTTTTTAAGTCCTTAAAGGGGCTGAAATTTGACATGCTCAATTTTCTAACCTAATGACCTTCAAATTGAGTACAATTTAAACCTAAGGTATCTGATGTCACTAAGTTTACTATGTTCAAGTTTCACCCCTATTGGGTGTGTTTACAATCCCCTATGAATTTTCTAAGTTTTCTAGACATTTCCTAAATTATTTTTCCTAGGTGTCTCTAATATTTATATAGGCATGAAACTTGGTGTGTCTAACCCTGACATACATTTAAGCATACCACAGAAATATCACAGCAAAATACTAAAACCCTAAGGAGTTATGAATTTTCAAAGTTTAGGGTCCAAAATAGACCATTTACCTTAAAAATTCATATCACAAAAATCTATTGAGCATATAAACCTAGAAAACTTATTAAACATGCCTAAGATACTCAATAATCATCCACCAAAATTTGGGCTTCATTTGATAACTGGATTGTGAGAAAATAGCAATAAATGAAATTAACATAAACTCAAATTTCTCACAATACAGAAATCAAATCAATATAATTTTAATTTTAATAAATACTACATTAGATTATCTTTCCAACGAGCCCAAGAACGCCCCATTTGGTGGAGAACTCGATTTTCTGTGAATTTTTGAAGATTTGGAGCATTTAAAGCATTTTTTTATTCAAATTTGGGTCAAATCAGCTGACGGTGACGTGGCGGCGTGGCGTGACGCCACGTCACCCTCCCATACCACGGGATGACCCACGTTCAGACATGGAGGAAGCCGCATGGTATACCCAGATCTGAGCCGTCTGATCTTCGATCGGACGGTCCAGATCTGCTCTAGTTCATTTTGAATAGAAATCTTTAAACGCTCATATCTTTCAAAATACTTGACGAAATTGAATGAAATTTGAACTGTAGCTAGAGGGCAATATGATCTTACAATGACTGGAGTTTGGAGGCTCCATTCATTGTAAAATTGCTACAGTTTCAAATTGAAATTTAAACTTAAAATGAGCATAACTTACGATCCAACCGTCGGATTTTTGCGATTGTTGGCTTGTTGGAAAGCTGCAGCAATCTTCTACAACTTTACGGAAGACTCCAAAAGCTGGATCTCGCTGGATCGAAAGGTATATGGGAAAGTCCTCTTTCTCTCTCTAGAATGCTCTCTCTTCACTAAAATAGTGATTTGAGGCTTAGAAATGGTTGGGAAAAGCTTGGGAAGGCCTTGAAAAGTGTTGGAGTGTATGGGAGGAGCTCTTGGAAGGTTGGGAGCTACTGGAGTTTGGAGATTTTGATCATATCAAAGGGAATGATGAAGAAGCCACCTTTAGGTCAAGTTTTCCCTCACTTTACCTTTGGCTTTTGGATTGGATGGTTGAGATTTGATTTGAAGTGGTTTTGGATGAGTGCCAAGTGTCCCCTATGCTGCCCAAAGCTATGGAATAGGGTTGGTGGTTGAGAGTGACATCTCTTGGTCCATGTGAAGAGGGACCACACCTTTTCCCCCATTTGGATGAACCAATGCTTGTCTTGGTTAATAGAGCTTGTTTAATGATCAATTAGGGAGGGAAAAAGCATATTCCCATTAGCCAAAAGGAGATTTTGGCTTGGAGAAAGGGTTTGCTTTATGGGATGATGAGGTGGCCAAGCTATGGTCTCATTTCAAGGGTTGTTTTTAACCCATTGACTTGTTGACTAGTCAATGGTGACTAGGATATGCATGAGGGAGGTCAAGAGTGCTACAAGACATCATGCCAAGGAATTTGAAGTCAAGAGTGTATAATTAACCAATCTTGATGAGTTGAATTGATTCAAAATCACTAGAATAGTTAAAATTAACAAGTGTTGGGTTAAAGGGTTGATTTGGTCAACCATGGTTGACTTGGTCAACCAAGTCAAACCAAAGAGTAAGTTTGGGTTCAATGTGTTCCTAAAGTCATTTAGGATCCATTGGAATGATATTTGAAGAAGATTTCAAAGGTTGATAAGTCAAATCAAATTGGGTTTAGGCCAAAAGTCCAAAAATCCTAGTTTAAGGGCATTTTGGTCATTTTGGTCTCAAGTCAATTATGGGTCAAATTGAATCTAAAAAGATGTAGATCATTACTTAATAAGTTAATATCAAGGTATTAAGAAGGATCAAATGATTTGGAGGGGGATCCAAAGTCAAATTCCACTAGGTGAAAGGCCTAGTGGCATGGATTGTAAATATTCAAAGATTTTGCAATATTTGGAGTTAGATTAAGTTTCAAGGGTTAGAATCCTCCAAATGAGCTCAAATTTGGAGGGTTACCTCTAGAGTCATGTCACATCAATATGAAATTGATAGACCCTGAATCAGAGGTCAAAAGACTGGGTTTCGAGGTGATGGCAAAATCACCTAGAAAGGGCTTTAGGACCTAAGTCTTTAGCCTATGAGTTCTGGGTTTGGATTGGATTTCAAATTTGAATGATTAGTATTGGAGTATCCAAATCATTTACAATCATGTGGTGATTGTTAATGAATGGATGAGGTCAAAGCTAGATTGAAGTTTGGATCAAAGTTTAAGTTGAAGGTTGGATTGTCAAATTGATTGGATCAAGGTTTGGATATATTTGAAACTTGAATTAATTTGAATTTTAGTTGAATGAAGTTTGAGATTTAAATTGATCAAAGGTAGGAATCAAATTGAAGTTGGAATTGATCAAATGTAGGAATTGATTTGAGGTTGAGGTTGATCAAGGATGGGGATTGATTTGAAGTTGGAGTGGTCCTAAGATCTAGAGGAGTTCTAAGATCTAGGATTTAAGAGAATCCTAGGCTCTAGAGTAGGCTCTAAGGTCTGGCTCTAGGAAAGAATCCTAAGGTCTAGAGTGGATCCTAGGATCTAAAATTAATCTGGAGTTTGGAAGGGCCTTAGTGACCTCATACAAAAATGAGGTCAACACATACCAAGCCCTAGGTGCCTGTTTCAATCCATATAATGCCTTTTTAAATTTGAAAACATGATTTAGAAATTTAGAATTTTCAAAACCTGGAGGTTGTTCTACAAAAATATCTTCCTCAATTACCCCATTTAAAAAGGCACTTTTGACATCCATTTGAAATAATTTAAAACCTTTAAAACATGCAAAGGCTAGTAAAACCTTAATTGCTTCAAGTCTAGCTACAGGAGCTAAAGTTTCCTCAAAATCAATTCCTTCAATTTGATTATACCCCTTAGCTACTAATCTAGCCTTATTTCTAATGACTACTCCTGAGTCATTCAATTTATTTTTGAACACCCACTTGGTTCCAACAACACTTTGATCTTTTGGCCTTGTAGTTAGTTCCCAAACTTTATTTCTTACAAATTGATTTAACTCTTCTTGCATGGCCAATATCCAAAATTCATCTAAAAGTGCTTGATCAATGTTAGTGGGTTCAATAGTTGAAATAAAGGCTGAATGATTGACTTCCTTGTTTAATCCACGCCTAGTTCTAACACCCTCACTTGGTTCACCTATAATCAATTCCTTTGGGCGGTTTTTAGAAAATCTCAAATCTCTAGGCAAAGGGTCTTCTCTTTCTAAATTTTCTTCCATATTTTCTTCCAAATTTAATCTTTCAATCTTTTGGGAGTTTTCTTCAATTTCTTCTTCAACAACATTTGGCTCTTCCATGTTTCCATTTTCATCAAAAACTATATGTGTGGTTTCTTCAATGACTAAAGTTCTTTTGTTGAATACTCTATAAGATTTTTCAACACTTGAATATCCAACAAAAATTCCTTCATCTGATTTTGGATCAAATTTTCCTAAGGCATATTTTCCATTATTATGTATGAACACCTTGCAACCAAATACATGCAAATGAGACAAATTTGGTGTTCTTCCTTTTAGCAACTCATAGGGTGTTTTATTCAAATTTGATCTCACATTCACCCTATTCAGAACATAGCATGCAGTACTAACCGCCTCAGCCCAAAAATATCTAGGAAGCGAGTATTCTGCTAACATTGCTCGGGCGGCTTCTATTAATGTTCTGTTCTTTCTTTCAACTACTCCATTTTGTTGAGGAGTTCTAGGTGCAGAAAAATTATGATCAATCCCCTTTTCTTTACAGAAATCTTCAAATCTTTCATTTTCAAATTCTCCTTCATGATCACTTTGTATAGAAATTATTTCACATCCTAGTTTTCTTTGTATCCAAGTTGAAAAATTTCTGAATTCCTCAAATGATTCACTTTTATGAAAAAGAAATTTAACCCAGGTGAATCTTGAAAAATCATCCACTATAACAAATCCCTATACCTTTCCTCCTAGACTAACAGTGCTTACAGGTCCAAAAAGATCCATGTGAAGAATTTCTAAAGGTTTACTGGTCCTAAGATCTTTATTGGACTTAAAAGAGGACTTCACTTGTTTTCCTAATTGACATGCATCACATATATGGTCCTTGGTAAAGTCTAGTTTAGGTATTCCTCTCACCAAATTCTTTTGGGTAATTCTTCTAAGATTTTTTATACTAGAATGACAAAGTCTCCTATGCCAAAGCCATGATTCATTAGAAACAGTTTTCAAACAAAAAGCAGTAGGAGATTGAATACAATTTAAATCTAGCATGTAGACATTGTTTACCCTTTTTCCATTTAAAACAATTTTCCCATTTAGGCTAATTATGCAGCTAGTAGGTAAAAATTTTACATTATAGCCCTTATCACATAGCTGACTTATGCTAAGCAAATTATGTTTTAAGCCTTCAACTAATAAAATATTGTCTATGAAAAAGTTTTTCAAATTTCCAATCATACCTGATCCAACCACTTTTTTTGTGGTATTATCTCCAAGTGTAACCTTGCCTCCACTCCTGGCTTCCAGCGTTATGAATTGAGCAGTATCTCCAGTCATGTGCTTTGAACATCTGCTGTCCAGGTACCATATACTCTCACGAGGTCTTGTGTGAGAGTATACCTGCAAAATTCTCAAATGTTAGACCTGGGAACCCAAACTAGTTTGGGTCCACCTTTATGAAATTTATAATCAGATGCATGTATGATATGTCTAGGTTTATGCATCTTAGTTCTCCACACCAAATTAGGTTTCATCTTTAAAGTGCAGGTGTGAGATATATGTCCCAAAAGTCCACAATTGTTACATTTAATATTAGAAAAAATATTCCTATGTTTTCTTTCATATAATTGTCTTCTAAGGGATTTCATGAATTTAGGATAATATTTAGGATTTGTAAAATCTTCAAGTTTAGGGGGATTCCTATTATCCTCGAGAGCTCTTATAGTGAGTTTGTAAAATGAATTCATATCCTCCAAGATTCGATTGGTATAATTAATTCTATATGTCTTGCTCTCAGATTCATCCTTAAAATTCTTAAATTATTTTTCAAGTTCAGCATAGGATGATTTTAAATTCTCAAAATTTTTATTTAAGTCATCATATTCATCAAGTAGTTTCATGTGGTTGCTATCAATTAAAGCATGATCTTTCCTAAGGATTTCGTGTTCCTTATTAAGCTCTTCCAATTCTAAAACTAAACTAGCATGCATCTTTTTCATTTTCCAATATGCATCATGCATGTGTTCAGAAACTTCAAACAATTCATTATAGGTTAAATCACATACCTCTTCTTGATCTTATTGTTCAGCATTATCTGCCATCAAGCAAAGGTTGGTGACTTCTTCTTCTTTTTTAGTCTCAGATGAGTCTGAAGCTGAGTCCACCCAAAAAGCCTTTCAAAACTTCTTCTTGCCCTTCTTTACCATTGGTTTCTCCTCTACCTTTTCCTTGCTAGGAGTGGCTTTGAGTTTTGGACAATTAGTCTTTATATGACCTGGTTTCCTGCATTCATAATAAATTACTTCATTAGAAACCTTGCCATTTCTGTTATACTTACCTCTATTCCATTGCTGGCGTCTCTTCTGCTTCCTCTTTAAAAAGCTTCTGAATTGTCTAGTCATCAGTGCAATATCATCTTCATCCTCAGGTTATGAGTGTTCACTTTCTGACTCTTCCACATTTAGTGCAATATTTTTGTCCTTTCTTGGTTCACCTGCATCAATCGTTTTTTGACTTACTCCTTTCTCGTAAGCAATGAGTGAACCAAGAATATTGTCAATGGAATAAATGTTCAGATCTTTAGACTCTGTAATTGTAGTAATTTTAGCATCGTATGCAGTAGGTAAACAACGAAGAATCTTATTAACCATTTCAGCATTAGTTAATTCCCTACCAAGTGCATGCAAAGAGGTGACAATTTGAGTGAATCTTGTGTACATGTCAGATATAGATTCATTAGGTTTCATGCGAAATAATTCGTAGTCATGTAACAAGATATTGAGTCTTGATTGCTTAATCTCATTTGTCCCTTCATAAGTAATACAAAGTCTATCCCATATGTCTTTTCCGCTTTTACAAGTGGAAACTCGCATGTAGTCTTCAGATTTTAAAGCATAAAAGAAACTATTTAAACATTTCGCATTTAATTGTGCTAAGTCACGTTCTTCAATAGTCCAATCTGTATAGGGTGTTTCTACCCTAATTCCATCAACTAATCTAGTTGGTTTTGAGTAACCTTCCTGGACTAGCATCCACATGCGATAATCAAGTGACTGTAAGAAAGTAGACATGCATGTTTTCCAAAAATCAAAAGGAATATTGTCAAACAGTGGAGGTCTAGTGATAGAGTAACCCTCAGGTGTGTTTTGGTTTCCAAATGTAGCCATCTACGTTAATCAAAAAGTAGTTCAAACTTATGATTTTGAAACTATGCTCTGATACCACTTGTTGAGTCCAGGAATTAGGTTGTTAAGCCTAAGTAAATGTCCCACGGCTACCAAGAGGGGGGTGAATTGGTAGTTTTAAAAATTTTAAACCCTCTTAATGATAAAGTTGAACCGAAGTAAAATTTTCTTTTAAAGTTTGTAGAAAAATGTTTTTCAACCACAGAGTTATTAAAACTGAAATTTAAAGTACGGAAACGTAAAAACAATAAAGTAAATGACACCAGATTTATAGTGGTTCAGTCTATAACCAGACCTACATCCTTTCCTCAGAGGAACCCTCTGAGTATTGCACTAATACCACAAAGTGACTCTCCTTTAGCACCCACAGCAAGGCGGAGAAGTCTTTACAATATACTCTTTTCACCACTACCCGGTGCGGTAGAGAACCGTCATCCTTTTACACAATCCACAGTGCTGGCAGAGAACCTTCGTCCTTTTACACTCTCCTAGTGTGGGCAGAGAACCCTACGGCTGTTCACACTCTCCAAGTGTAGGCAGAGAACCTTTTTGCTGTTCACACTCTCCAAGTGTAGGCAGAGAACCCTTCGGCTGTTTACACTCTCCAAGTGTCGGCAGAGAACCGGATCTCCTTGACTGATCTTCTCACAAGAATCTAGAAAAAAGAAAGAAAAGAGTGAAGAAATCCAATTTCACAAGTAGAGACTCTTACCTTTGTAATCCAAGTGAAGCCTTCTCGCTCCAGTGGTAGGAATCCTCCTTTGATGCTCTCTTCCACTCTCTCCTTGGCTATTCTCTCAAGAGGCACGAAGATCAAAAGATAAAAAGATATTGGGTGGCAGTCTAATTTGGACTATTTATATGAAAGACAAGAAAAACCGCCAAAAAACTGCAAATTTTATGATCCCCTTATGTGTGTGTAAGTTTTTTTTTTTTTATTTATTCACTCAATTACAATCACTCCCTTTCAAAATTAAATCAAAGAAAATGCAAACTTCAAATAAACAAAAAATATCTCATGTTGAATTTGATTTGAAGTTATCGTAGTCTGGAGTCTGATTTTCCTGAAATGTTAGTACACACAAGAGCAAATACAAATCTTCTAAAATTGTTAGGAGATAACTATGCATTTGAACAATAATGTTTGGAATCATCAAAACTACATAAGTTGCACAAATATAAATCATTCAAATAGAAACTATTCTAACAGAACTTGAAAAAGAATTTATGAATTTTAAGGATGAATCTGAGAGCAAGATATATAGAATCAATTATACCAATCAAATCTTTGAAGATATGAATTCATTTTACAAACTCACAATAAGAGCTTTCGAGGATAATAGGAACCCCCCTAAACATGAAGATTTTACAAATCCTAAATATTATCCTAAATTCATGAAATCCCTTAGAAGACAATCATATGTAAGAAAACATAGGAATATTTTTCCTAATGTTAAATGTAATAATTATGGATTTTTGGGACATATATCTCACACCTGCATTTTAAAGATGAAAACTAATTTGGTGTGGAGAACTATGATGCATAAACCTAGACATACCATACATGCATCTGATTATAAATTTAAAAAAGGTGAACCCAAACTTGTTTGGGTTCGCAGGTCTAACATTTAATGTTTTTACAGGAGTGTTCTCACACAAGACCTCGTGAGAGTATATGGTACCTGGACAGCGGATGTTCAAAGCATATGACTAAAGATACTGCTCAATTCATAATGCTGGAAGCCAGGAATGGAGGCAATGTTACACTTAGAGATAATACCACAAAGAAAGTGGTTGGATCTGAAAGTTCGATGGGGATGTTAAGCCCTATGAACTTAGTCCCAAGCTAACCAAGAGGGGGGGGTGAATTGGTATTTTAAAAACCTCTTTTTACAGAGAAAGAAAATTGCATAAAACCAAATCACACCACAAAAATAAATGCGGAATTTAAAAGTACGGAAGCAAGAAAAGGAACAAAGAAGTTTATAGTGGTTCGGTCGACTCGACCTACGTCCACTCCTTGGAGGCACCCTCCAAGTATTGCACTACAAAACGTGACTCTCCTTTAGCCCCCACGGCTAGGCGGAGAAACCCTCACAAGAACCTCCTTTTTGCCACCCCGGCAAGGCAGAGAACCTATCTCCTTTTGCTTCCTCCTGAAGCTGGCAGAGAACCAAAACCAAAAGCAAAACTCCTTACCTCTACCAACCCTTCCACGGACAAGAAACTCTAGACGAAGATGACGCAGAGCGATCCTTGAAGCAACCCTTGTGAATCCCCTCACAAGCTCCCCCTCATAAGATCCTCTCTTTCTCTCTTCTCTCTCTTTCTCTCCTCAAGGTCTTCTCAGGTCAAGGTAGTAGCCAAAGGTTTTTAAAAACATTGAATAAGAGCTCTTAAATAGAAGAGCTTCAAAAGAGCTCATTAATTGCAAGTTGCCGACAATATCGTCTAGGCCGATATGGACATCGGCCTGGCCGATCAGTACAAATCAATGAAGATCAGCCAGAGCATCGCCCTGGATGGAAAACAGGACGATTGAAAATTGGCTTGTTCGTCTAGGCCAATCTCACGATCGTCCGGGCCGATCAGTTCAAATTAAAGAAAAATCGTCCTGACAATAGCCCTGGATACGGGCGGGCCGATATCCATCGTCCTAAAGTAACATAAGGTTTTTGACTAGATCGTCCTGGCCGATCCAGCGATCGTCCAAAACGATATGATCGTATCAATCATCCTTAATTACTCCCTTGATTTCCTGAATAATTATTGCATAATTTGTGAATATCGTCCAGGCCGATCATAGGATCGTCCTGGCCGATAATTTAAAAATACAGTATACCATAATTGACTATGGCGGGTACTTCTTTCTATTTTGAGCTTATCATCCTGGCCGATACACGTATCGTCCAGGACGATCTGGCAATGTCGGTTGCCTTAATTAAGAATCCTTAATTAGACTTTCTATTTTAAGCTGATCGTCCAGGCCGATCAAAAAATTGTCCTGACCGATATGAGTAAAAATAGAAATTCTAAGTCTCTAAAGTGTGTGTGTGAAGGGTTACATAGCATCAGTCTCTTTGACTATTACAAGTAGACTCAAAAGGTCAAAATTAAACGTACAGACCAACTCAACCCTAAAACTACGCAATCCTGAACTTGGCTCCTTCTTGATTGTCCGATCTTTGATTCCTGAAAAGTTAGAAGCAACAAGCAGTATAAGAGAAACAGTGTTTGTCAATCATCAAAACATAAGTCATGAAAAATAAATTTGCAACAATCTCCCCCTTTTTGATGATGGCAAACACAAGTAGGAAAAATTAAACAAAAATAGGTTCATTAGAAAATCAAAGTTACAACAACTTTTTCCTATCACACTCTATCCTACTCCCCCTTTTGTCATCACAAAAAGAGGGTCCAGAAACAACAGAGAAAAAATAAATAAATAAAAGACTAACAAGCAAACCACAAAAAGACAATAAACAACAACACAAAGCATAAACTAAAAGAACGAGGGATCCTGATCATCAGATGGAGGTGGTGGAGGTGGCTGCTAAAAGTAACTGGCAAGCGTGGTAAACTGAGGATTGAACCAGGCGATGTCCTGGTCATGCTTCTGCTGGTGAGTAAGAAAACTGTCAAATCGGGCTAAATCCTCAGCGCGGTGATACTCGTAACGGGCAAAGTCCTCAGAGTGTTGCTGTTCCTGGGCAGCAACATAGGCGTCAAACCGAGTCTCCCAACGATCAAATCTCTCAATCAACTGATCAACCGGTGAGTACTGGTGGAGAGGAGCAGGGTCAAGAAAGGGAGCTGGAGCGGGAGCCTCCTCCTCTCTAGCCCTCCGAGGTTCTTCAGGGTGGAGACGAGTACTGTGAAGGGTGCTGAAGGAATTGTTTGAGTAGAAGAGAGTTGGGAAGTCTGGTGGATTGGGATATTGAATTTGGTATTTAGTTTCAAGAACATAGGCTATGATGTGTCCTAAGGCTAGATTTGGCTTCCTTTTGTTGCCTGGATTGCGAATTGTGGTTAGGTGATCAATGTATCAAAAAATAGGTCCGCAGTGTTGATTTCCCTATGAGCCATGATGTAGAAGGTAGTGAGGGAAAGTAGAGGGGTAATGTGGACTCGGTCGCCGGCTTTTGGAATGACGGAGGTGCGAAGGACATGTTGGATTGTCCTAGTATCTCTGACTAAAGAGCTAGTCTCTCCAACATGGTAATGTACATTGGTCTGGCGAACAAAGTGAATTGCTATGGACCAGTCAAAATCAGGGTCAGAGGCGATTATGTGCAGCTTATCTCCGGTGGTGGATAGCTGTAAAAGATTAACACAATCCTGATATGTGATTTCGACAGGGCGTCGATTCACATAGGAGGTCAGAGCTGTACAGGTAGGGTTGATGCGAAGGTTTGCAAAAAATTCTAGAAGAAACTTTGAATTGAAAGGGAAAACAAGAGACAGAATGAAGCAAAGGGAGGTGTGAGCGAAAAGATCCATTACCGGGTAAGAGATGTGGACAGGATTGATGATTCTGGAGACAGTGATTCTACACTCTTTGTAACGATGATAGGCGGCTTCATCTTCTGCTTCCTGGAAACGAGGGTCAATCCTTTCCCTCGAGGAACTTCCAGAAGTCTGTCGGGCACGTTTCCCACCAGCCATTGAGAGCACTAAGAAAAGAACACAAGAGGATAAAGGGTTGGAAGTGAAAAACCATGGCTGGAACGGCCTTAATTTAAAGAAACGGCCATATCGTCCTGGCCGATCGCAGAATCGTCCAGGCCGATATGGTTCAATAATTACGTACAGGCCGATTGGTCAAAAAGGCGGTCCAATCGTCCGGGCCGATCAGATATCGGCCAGGAAGATTAGACACAGTCGATCGGCCCGAGGAGTCAATCCGGATGACCATTGAAAAAGCATATCGTCCGGGCCGATTAGGTGTATCGTCCAGGACGATGCACAATAATTGATCATACCGGCCGAAGTTAAAATGTTTTAAATGCTTGCCACGTGTATCGTCCAGGATGAACAGTGGATCGGCCCGGCCGATGGTCCAATAATAGATCGTCCGGGGCCGAATTTAAAGATCAAAACGTGCTGACACGTGGATCGTCCAGGACGATCCAGTGTATCGGCCAGGACGATGCACATAAAATGCATCGGCCAGACAAATATACTATTGGCCAGACCTATCACCAAGAGATTGATCAAATCATCCGGGACGATAAAGTATCGTCCAGGATGATGAATTGCATAAAGTATAGAAAAAGGTCAGCAGATGGATTTTGAACAGAATTTGTCATATCGGCCAGGACGATAGAAATATCGGCCAGGCCGATGGGACTTGAATTTGAAATCAAGAAAAGAATTGTGATGATTAAGACCCTCAAAAATAAAACAAAAGAAAAAAAAAAACAGTCAAAGATACAGAAAAAAAATAAAAACAACATAATAAAAACCAAACACCAAACTTTTTGGATTTTAATTTTTCTAATTTTTTTTTATGGAGGCATCACATGATAATTCTTTTCAGAAATTAAACTTTTAGAGTTTCAAGAGATCAAGAAGTTTAACAAATCTTAATCAGAAGAAGGTAGAAAAACTAATCTTGTTAATCCTAGATCGGACATCCTTTAGGGTACAAAATTCTTTTGGAAAATAGAGGCCTAACTCGGAATAATAAAAAAATATGATAAGAAGATCCATTCAAGACTTGTTTACAACTAAAATAGCTCATAAATAATAAACCAAAGTAATTTTTCTCAATCATGGAAATTGAAATCAAGTCTTTGTAAGTATCACATAATTAATGAGTTTTCTAAGTTTTAAGAGTTTTTACAAAGGAGAGGATAGCTTGCATTTAATGGGCTCATTTTATGCCTCTTATCACTTTGATTGGCTCTTTGAGCATCTTTTGATTTTTGATACACTTTTGTGTACATAGTTTTCTTTTCAATTTGGCTTCATTGGCCTCTTTCCTTTTTAACTCTTGCAAGCTAAAAACTCTTTTAATATACCTTTAAATAAAAAGACTTAGTTGTGAGTATATCCTCCAAATATTAGAGAATAGGAGCTCTCTCTCTAACATAGGGAAGAACAATCCACAACACAAAATCAAAATCACGTGATAAATGCAATGGCAAGATTTCAAAAGCTTGAATGATATCTAAGAATTTTGGCTATTATGCATAAGATAATTTAATGTAGCAAGATAAGAAAGAGATCTTAGATGAAAAGCCATTGGTTAAACTGTTTTTGTTTTAGAGAAGAAAATCATGCCACTAAACAAAGTCAGAAGAAGGGAAAACATCAACAGTTTACTCCCTTTAACCAATTTAGAAAAGCTAAACCCTATCTCCAAAACTCTAATATTTAAAAGCTTGAAAAGCTTCATCATATGGAAGACCAAAAATAAAGAACAATAAAAAAAAACACATAAAATAAAATAATAAAGCAAACTAAAAAACAACACAAGGTGAGCACCAAAAAAAAAAAAAACTAGCACAAACAAATAAAATAAAATAAAAGACACACAAAAGCTAAAGATTTCAAGCAAGTGATAAAACAGCGGATTTAAGCAATTTGAGCTGCGAGCCTCCTTATGTCCAGTTATCTTATGCTCCCACGAGGTCTTTGGTGAGAGCACACCTGCAAAACTCAACAATAGTCAGATTTAGGAACCCAAAAAGGTTTGGGCTCCTTCTCAGGAAACGTAGAGTGCAATGCAGATGTGGTATGCTTTGAATCATGCATCTTAGGTCTCCACACCCAATGTGTATTACGGTGAACTGTGCAAGTGTGTGAGATATGTCCTAGCATGCCACAATAAAAATATTGAATTCCAGGAAAAGGTTTTCTTAAATGGTTTGGGTAAAAATGCCTCTTCCTAGGTTCTGGCTTTTGATTAGTAGTTGGTGTCATCCTAGCTTTCTTACATATTTTCAAATTATTTTGAATTCTCAAGTTAGTTCTTTTTAATGCATCATTCTCAATCCTCAAATTTTTCTCAATCTCTTTAGATTTCTTAAGATCATCCTTAAGTGAGGTGTGTGAAGCTTTCAATGCATTACCTTCATCAACTAATTCCAAATGCTTCTTGTTTAATTCATCAAATTCATCAAGGAGAGCCATGTGATTTGAATCAATCGTTGCATGATCTTTGAGAAAAACTTCATGCTCTTTTTGTAGATTTGAATGTTCTAATTTTAGGCTAGCATGAGTTTTCTTAAGTTTTTTGTATGATGTATGGATTTTTTCACAAATTTCAAACAATTCATCATAGGTTGGTTTACATACCTCTTCCTCATCACTTTGATTTTCTCCCATGAAACACAAGTTTGTAGTCTCTTCCTCTGGTTCAGTCTCAGAGGAATCAGTACTAGATTCTGCCCAGAAACCTCTTTGGATTTTCTTCTTCTCCTTCATTGACTTAGCTTTCTCCTCACCTTTTTCCTTTTCTTTGCTTGAATGATCTTGAAATGTAGGACAATCGGCTCTCACATGTCCAGGTTTCCTGCATTCAAAACAAACAACATCAGAAGTTCCTTTAATATGTTTATGATCTTTACCTTTTCTCCAACTTTGATGATGCTTTTATTTCTTCCTTAGAAAGCTTTTGAATTGCCTTGTGATGAAGGCAATTTCATCGCTTTCAGACCCGAAAGATTCTGAATCCGATTTGTGCGCCTTCAATGCATTTATTTTCTCCTTTTTCTTCTCACCTGTATCAAGATTTCTTTGATTCATCCCTTGCTCGTAAGCAATGAGTGAGCCAAGCAAGTTATCAATAGAATAGGTGTTCAAATCATTAGATTCAGTGATGGCAGTAATTTTTGCATCATAAGACGAAGGTAAGCATCTTAAATCTTGTTAACTTTTTCATAGTTCGAAAGTTCTTTTCCTAGTGCATGCAATGAAGTAGCAATCTGAGTAAACGTAGTGTACATGTCAGAAATCGATTCATGAGTTTTCATACGAAAAAGTTCGTAGTCATGCAAGAGAATGTTTAAACGGGATTGTTTAACTTCATTAGTGCCTTCATAAGTGATGCACAATTTATCCCAAATTTCTTTACCAGTTTTGCAAGTTGAAACACGCATGTAGGTTATCGAACAGAGGAGGTCGGGTAATAGAATACCACATGCGATAATTAGTAGATTGTAAAAAAGTTGACATGCGAGTTTTCCAAAAATCAAAAGGTAGGTTATCGAACAGAGGAGGTCGGGTAATAGAATACCATTCCCTAGTGTTGCGATTCCCAAAGTTAGACATGGATCAATTTCAAAAAGTTTTCAAACTTTATTTTTCGAATCAGGCTCTGATACCACTTGAAAGTTCGATGGGGATGTTAAGCCCTATGAACTTAGTCCCAAGCTAACCAAGAGGGGGGGTGAATTGGTATTTTAAAAACTTCTTTTTACAGAGAAAGAAAATTGCATAAATCCAAATCACACCACAAAAATAAATGCGGAATTTAAAAGTGTGGAAGCAAGAAAAGGAACACAGAAGTTTATAGTGGTTCGGTCGACTCGACCTACGTCCACTCCTTAGAGGCACCCTCCAAGTATTGCACTACAAAACGTGACTCTCCTTTAGCCCCCACGGCTAGGCGGAGAAACCCTCACAAGAACCTCCTTTTTGCCACCCCGGCAAGGCAGAGAACCTATCTCCTTTTGCTTCCTCCTGAAGCTGGCAGAGAACCAAAACCAAAAGCAAAACTCCTTACCTCTACTGACCCTTCCACGGACGAGAAACTTTAGACGAAGATGACGCAGAGCGATCCTTGAAGCAACCCTTGTGAATCCTTTCACAAGCTCCCCCTCACAAGATCCTCTCTCTTTCTCTCCTCAAGGTCTTCTCAGGTCAAGGCAGTAGCCAAAGGTTATTAAAAACATTGAATAAAAGCTCTTAAATAGAAGAGCTTCAAAAGAGCTCATTAATTGCAAGTTGCCGACAATATCGTCCAGGCCGATATGGACATCGGCCTGGCCGATCAGTACAAATCAATGAAGATCGGCCAGAGATTCGCCATGGATGGAAAACAGGACGATTGAAAATTGGCTTGATCGTCCAGGCCGATCTCACGATCGTTCGGGCTGATCAGTTCAAATTAGAGAAAAATCGTCCTGACAATAGCCCTGGATACGGCCGGGTCGATATCGATCGTCCTGAAGTAACTTAAGGTTTTTGACTAGATCATCCTGGTCGATCCTGAGATCGTCCAGGATGATATGATCGTATCAATCATCCTTAATTACTCCCTTGATTTCCTGAATAATTATGGCATAATTTGTGAATATCGTCCAGGCCGATTATAGGATCGTCCTGGCCGATAATTTAAAAATACAGTATACCATAATTGACTATGGCGGCTACTTCTTTCTGTTTTGAGCTTATCATTTTGGCCGATACACGTATCGTCCAGGATGATCTGGTAATGTCGACTGCCTTAATTAATAATCCTTAATTAGACTTTCTATTTTAAGCTGATCGTCCAGGCCGATCAAAAAATCATCCTGTCCGATATGAGTAAAAACAGAAATTCTAAGTCTCTCAAGTATGTGTGTGAAGGGTTACATAGCATCAGTCTCTTTGACTATTACAAGTAGACTAAAAAGGTGAAAATTAAACGTACAAACTGACTCAACCCTAAACCTATGCAATCCTGAACTTGGCTCCTTCTTGATCGTCCGATCTTTGATTCCTGAAAAGTTAGAA
Source organism: Dendrobium huoshanense (assembly GCA_016618105.1). Lineage (NCBI taxonomy): Eukaryota > Viridiplantae > Streptophyta > Magnoliopsida > Asparagales > Orchidaceae > Dendrobium > Dendrobium huoshanense. The sequence goes on from CM028347.1 coordinate 48,516,522, forward strand.
GCAACAAGCAGTACAAGAGAAACAGTGTTTGTCAATCATCAAAACATAAGTCATGAAAAATAGATTTGCAACAGGATCATGTATGATTGGAAATTTGAAAAACTTTTTTATAGACAATGTGTTATTAGTTGAAGGATTAAAACATAATTTGCTAAGCATAAGTCAGCTATGTGATAAGGGTTATAATGTAAAATTTTTACCTACTAGCTGCATAATAAGCCTAAATGGGAAAAATGTTTTAAATGGAAAAAGGGTAAACAATGTCTACATGCTAGATTTAAATTTTATTCAATCTCCTACTACTTTTTGTTAGAAAACTGTTTCTGATGAATCAAGGCTTTGGCATACGAGACTTTGTCATTTTAGTATGAAAAACCTTAGGAGAATTACCCAAAAGAACATAGTGAGAGGTATACCAAAACTAGACTTTACTAAGGACCACCTTTGTGATGCATGTCAATTAGGAAAATAAGTGAAGTCCTCTTTTAAGTCCAATAAAGATCTTAGGACCAGTAAACCTTTAGAAATTCTACACATGGATCTTTTTGGACCTGTAGGAACTGTAAGTCTAGGAGGGAAGGTATACATATTTGTTATAGTGGATGATTTTTCAAAATTCACTTGGGTTAGATTTCTTTTTCATAAGTGTGATTCATTTGAGGAATTCAGAAATTTTTCTACTTGGATTCAAAGGAAACTAGGGAGTGAAATAATTTCTATACAAAGTTATCATGGAAGAGAATTTGAAAATAAAAGATTTGAAAATTTCTGTAAAGAAAAAGGGATTGATCACAATTTTTCTGTACCTAGAACCCCTCAACAAAATGGGGTAGTTGAAAGGAAAAACAGAACATTAATAGAAGCCGCCCGAGCAATATTGACAGAATACTCGCTTCCTAGGTATTTTTGGGCTGAGGCGGTTAGCACTGCATGCTATGTTCTGAATAGGGTGAATGTGAGATCAAATTTGAATAAAACACCCTATGAGTTTCTAAAAGGTAGAACACCTAATTTGTCTCATTTGCATGTATTTGGTTGCCAGGTGTTCATACATAATAATGGAAAATCTGCCTTAGGAAAATTTGATCTAAAATCAGATGAAGGAATTTTTGTTGGATATTCAAGTGTTGGAAAATCTTATAGGGTATTCAACAAAAGAACTTTATTCATTGAAGAAACCACACATGTTGTATTTGATGAATGTGGAAATTTGGAAGAGCCAAATGTTGTTGAAGAAGAAATTGAAGAAAACTCCCAAAAGATTGATAGATTAAATTTGGAAGAAAATGTGGAAGAAAATTTGGAAAGAGAAAACCCTTTGCCTGGAGATTTGAGATTTTCTAAAAACCACCCAAAGGAATTGATTATAGGTGAACCAAGTGAGGGTGTTAGAACTAGTCATGGATTAAACAAGGAAGTTAATCATTCAGCCTTTATTTCAACTATTGAACCCACTAACATTGATCAAGCACTTTCTGATGAATTTTGGATATTGGCCATGCAAGAAGAGTTAAATCAATTTGTAAGAAATAAAGTTTGAGAATTAACTACAAGGCCAAAAGATCAAAATGTTGTTGGAACCAAGTGTGTGTTCAAAAATAAAATGAATGACTAAGAAGTAGTCATTAGAAATATGGCTAGATTAGTTGCTAAGGGGTATAATCAAATTGAAGGAATTGATTTTGAGGAGACTTTTGCCCCTGTAGCTAGGCCTGTCAAAAACGGGTTACGGGTCAGGTTCGGGTCCAACCCGAAATTGACCCGACCTCTTTCGGGTCAACCCGGACCCGACCCGTTTCTTGAAACGGGTCATTTATGCTAACCCGGACCCGACCCGCTTCGGGTCCGGGTCAACCCGACCCGACCCGTTTGACCCGTATTCACTATAAAAAAATTAAAACAAGTTTTAAATTGACAATCATCAGGAAATATGAATTTTTTACAAAAAAAAAATTGTATATTCACTTACATTTCTCAATCCCAAATAGGCAAACAACAAACCATCAGACTCTAACTTACAATTACAAATCTACAATTTACTGATTACATAGTTACATTTACAATTAAAACTTTTACATTTCATAATTTTTTACAATTACAAATCTATAAATAACACAAAATTACAATTACAATTACAAATACAAATGACACTTTACAAACAGTCAAACACAAAGGTTCCAACAGTCCACTCTCCACTCTCCATTGTCCACTCTCCAGGCTCCACTCTCCAGCAGGCAGCAGACAACACTACAACAGTCCAGCCTCCAAACTTTCAGGTTCCACTATTCCAGCAGTCCAGGTTGTCCAGCCTCCAGGCTCCATTGCTCCAGCATTCCAGCAGTCCAGACTCCAGCCTCCACTGCTCCAGGTCTCAAGCAGTCCAGCCTCCAGGCTCCACTGCTCCAGCAGTCCTGCGGCTCCTGCCTCAACTCTCCAGCGGACCAGCAGTCCAGCAATCCAACAGTCCAGCATAAAATCAATTAAATAAGTATCAAAGTAAATTATCATCTTAGAGATATAACTGCAATTAAGCAAGTATAAAATTCTAAGTATTTAGTATGTAATAGACTAATACATGGCTCAGATAGTTAGAATAAACCCTCAAATTCAGTAATTTTACCATCCAAGGAAACAATTTGTACTTACTTAGTATCTGATCACTTAATTAGATAGTATCTGCTCTTTTGAAGTAAATACAAATGCCTCCTGGTTGTAATATCACATTAATGCTCCAGCAGTCCAGCCTCCAAGCTTTCATCTTCCCACATTCATTTTAGAAGGTCTATCATCATCGCCTATTCAGCTATTCTCTTAATATTTAAAATATATGAAATAATGAATTCTGAGAGCAACCAGCAGGAAATAGCAGGAAATAGCTTATTCACATACATTTCCCAATCCCAAATAGTGAAATAGGCAAACAACAAACCATCAGGAAATATGATTTTCTTACAATAACAATTCTTCAAATAGCAGGAAAATTGATCCAAATTCAGCAAAACAGGATAAGCTATTTGCAGCAATGCTGCAGTTATGCAGTGTAGGCAATCAGCCATGCAGGAGAAGAGGAGATTGATCCAAATTCAGCAACTAATTCAGCAAAACAGTATGAGATTACAGAAAATGAAACTCCAAAACTCCAAAGTCAGTTTTCACTTTTCAGTAGCAGCTTAATAACAGAAATATTCAAGGAGGAACTTCCCCATGTCTTGTAAAAGTCACACCATATATTACTTAATAACAGAAATATTCAAGGAGGAACTTCCCCATGTCTTGTAAAAAGTCACACCATATATTACTTAATAACAGAACTTTCCCCAGGTTCATCTTCAACTCGAGTTACTGTTAAAGCAAGAATATCTTCAGTCATACCTTCAAGTTCAGGGTCATGTAAAACTGCAACAAATAAAAATAAATATTCATAACCAATACTAACTGTAAATCTGTTATTGAATAAAGTAAAAGTTGATATGCACCCTTGTCACCATATAACCAATCCTTAGCACAAACCAAAGCCTCAACAATATCAGGTTTTAGTGAACTTCGATATTGATCTAGTATTCGACCACTATTACTAAATGCACTTTCAGATGCCACTGTTGTTATAGGAATACACAAAACATCACGTGCCATTGCAGAAACTTCAGGAAATCTATATTGATTGCCTTTCCAGAAATGTAGTATATCTAGCTCAATTTTTCTATCAAGTTTAGGTTCATCAAGATATATCTCCAATTCCGATTTTTTTAGCATATAAACCTCTTCTTCAAATGAATCGAAATCCTGTTTGGAAAAATTAGAGTTTAAAAGATGAAACAAATTAACAATAATCAATTAAAAGATGCAACATTAATCAATCAACAGATGAAATTAATTAATTAACTACCTGAAGGAATTGAGATTGAATAACAGTAGATGAAATTAATTAATTAACTACCTGAAGGAATTGAGATTGAATAACAATAGATGAAATTAATTAATTAACTACCTGAAGGAATTGAGATTGAATAACAGTAGATGAAATTAATTAATTAACTACCTGAAGGAATTGAGATTGAATAACAGTAGATGAACTACAATTGGAGCTTTCAGTCAGTGGCCTTTCTTGAGAATTTGAAGCAGATGCAATATTTCCACTACTCCTTGTGTAATTGGAGAATAATGTGAACAATTTATCCTTTACTTTCTTAAGTTCTAGTACATAATCCCCTACATATAACCTCCTATAGCACCATTCCACAAATGTGAATTTATATCTTGGATCAAGAATAACTGCTACTGCAAGAATGACACTAAATTCAGACCAATATTTCTCAAATTTTGCAATCATTCTTAATGCCATTTCCTTTAGATAATCATGGCCCTCTAACAACTCATGTTTCAATGCCGCATAAGCCGTCGAAATGCATGGAAAATAAAGATTTGCTGTTGGGTACTTTGTGCCAGATATCACACAAGTTATATTGTAGAAAGGCCTTAAAAAAGTAGAAATATTGCCTACTCTCTCCCATTCTGAACTTGATGGGCAGAATTTATAATTAGAGTCACCCAACTCTAGGTGCTGAAATGCCCTTCGATAATACAAAGCACTGTCTAGCATTATAAAAGTGGAGTTCCACCTAGTAGGAACATCTTGTCGTAAACCCCTCTTCGATTCCAAACAACTCTGCTTAACACAATCAAGAAATTTTTGCTTCCTTGCTTGAGAGCCTTTGACATATTTTATGCTCTCCCTGATCTTGGAGATTGAACCATCAACCTCCTTCATACCCTCTTGGACAATAAGATTAATAATATGTGCGGTGCATCTTAAATGAAAAAACTCACCTTCACATAGAAGGGCACTCCTTAAATTCATTTGGTTTCTCAAGTAATCAACACAAATATTATTTGCAGAAGCATTGTCTAATGTAATACTGAAAAGCTTATTCTCTATTTTCCACTCAATAAAAAGACATTGCAATTTCTCATAAAGCGATATACCATCATGAGGTGGTGGCATAAAAGAAAAACTAATGATCTTTTTATGTAGATGCCAATCATTATCAATAAAATGCACGGTCAAGCAAATAAATCCATCAGTGTTTATAGATGTCCACAAGTCAGATGTAACACAAACTCTGCTAGTGCACTTAGATAACTGTGAACGAATATTTGAAATTTCTTTATTGAATAATTTCTTGCAATCATTCCTTGTTGTATTCCTAGAAAATAGTTGAACATCCCGACGAAGATAGCTCAAAAGTGCTCGAACACCCACCCATTCAATACATTGAAAGGGCAAATCATGCATAATTATGCAAGCAGTAAGTAAATCACGAAATTCTGACGAGTCAAACGTATGATCAGTCATAGCAATAGAAGAATTTGAGGTGGTTTGCAATATGAGCTGCCCTATGTCACGTAGATTTCTTTTCTTGCAATTTTGCAAATGTCTTCTTAAGTTACCAGTCCCATTTTTACTCTCACACAAGTATTGTGTACCACATTTTTTACATTTACATCTTTTCTTACCATCTGTAGAATTAGATAGCATCTCAAAATGCCCCCATACCTTAGAAGTCATCCTTCTACGCTTCTTAAGTACCACTGAACCATCATTAGATGGCTCTACCACGTTATCTTCAATGTCAACTTCCTCATTCTCATCAATAAAATGTTCCGGAAGTGTGTTTGAATCCTCCATCTAATAAACCAATTAAAGGATTTAATCCATATTATACATAGCAATATAGCATGATAGCAAAAAGTCCATAGCCAAATATCATAAATAATTCATAAATTTAATATGAACGAGCTAAAGAAGTAAGAAGTAAGAGGTCATACTAACAGATTTACATGCTTTGAGAATGAGGAATGCTTTTAGTAAAAAATAAGAAGTAAGAGGTCATACTAGCCGAATACCAACTTCTTGCAGCTGCAGCCATCAAACTACATGATTTACATGCTTTGAGAATGAGGAAACTCCACTTTTACATGATTTACTCAGTAACAGTATAACAGAGTATGAGAGTAACAACTAACAAAGTGTCATACTAACAGAGTAACAAAGTGCCAACTGCCATACTAAAAATCGGAGTCCAGAAAGGCAGAAACATATAATTTCAAAAGGCAGCAGTGCAGCACCAACAGAAAATAATAAACCCTAAGAAATAACACCTTCGAACTTCGAGCAAGAAATCAGAAGAATAAACCCTAAGAAATAACACCTTCGAGCATGAAACAATAAACCCTAAGAAATAACAACTGCATAACACCTTAAATCAGAAGAAATAACCGAACAAGGATGATACTTCAACCAACTAACCATTAACCAAGATAACTTTAAAATGATAGCAACAAATTAATTAGCAAGGAGGAACAAACTGAAAAGCTTCGATCCTTCGAACTTCGAGCAAGAAGAAGATTAAAAAATATACCAATAGAGGAATAGACGACGACACCGACGAGGAGAGAACTGAGAAGCTCCGTGAAGGAGGTAGCTCGTAGTCAGGCAAGAAGCCAGCAACACAGGAAGCACCGAAGCAGTGAAGTTGTGAAGAGATGAAGAGTCGAAGACGAAGGAGGCGAAAAAGGAAATGAAATGAACGCGGCTGCACTCCGCTGCCCTAAATGAGCCCTAACATGTAAATCGCACTCGCATGAATCACGACGACGTTATCACTCAAGCCGTCAAGCGGAGCAGACAGCGCGGATCAGGCTCGAAGCGGGTTAATTCCGTGTCAAAATCGGGTTTCCGGGTCAACCCGGACCCGACCCAAAATTTAAAACGGGTCAAAAAACTGAACCCGAACCCGACCCGTTTCGGGTTCGGGTTGACCCGAACCCGAAAAAATCGAGTCGGGTTCGAGTCGGGTTTTCGGGTCGTGTCATATATTGACAGCCCTACCTGTAGCTAGACTTGAAGTAATTAGGGTTTTACTTGCCTTTGCCTGTTTTAAAGGTTTTAATTTGTTTCAAATGGATGTCAACAGTGCCTTTTTAAATGGGGTAATTGAGGAAGATGTTTTTATAGAACAACCTCCAGGTTTTGAAAAATTTAAATACCCAAATCATGTTTTCAAGTTAAAAAAGGTATTATATGGATTGAAACAGGCACCTAGGGCTTGGTATGAGAGGTTGAGCACCTTCCTACTTCAAAGATCTTTTGAAAAAGGAAGTGTGGATACAACTCTCTTTTTAAGAAAATTTAGAAAGGATATACTCATTGTTCAAATTTATGTTGATGACATCGTCTTTGGATTTTCAAATAAAAATCTTTGTGATGATTTTTCTAAAATAATTAGTAGTGAATTTGAAATGAGTCTAATGGAAGATTTAAATTATTTTCTAGGATTTAACATTAAGCAACTTTAGGAAGGTACATTTCTTAGTCAAACTAAATATATTAAGGACATCCTGAAAAAATATGAAATGGATAATGCTAAACCTGTTAGTACACCAATGAGTTCCTTAGTTCAGTTGGATAAGGACCTTAAGGGAAAATCTGTTGATCAAAAGAAATTTTGAGGAATAATTGGATCTTTACTTTACTTGACTGCTAGCCGACCAAATATTATGTTCAGTGTTTGCTTATGTGCTAGATTTCAATCAGATTCAAAAGAATCACATTTGACAGCAGTGAAAAGGATATTAAGATATTTACTAGGAACTCAAAACTTAGGGATTTGGTATCCTAAGTTTAGCTCTTCATTTGAAATTATTGGTTACTCAGATTCTGACTTTGCAGGCTGTAGAGTGGATAGGAAAAGCACTTCTAAAACATGTCAATTCATTAGAAATTCATTAGTTTCATGGTCTAGTAGAAAACAAAATTCAGTGGCACTATCTACTGCAGAAGCAGAATACATTACATTAGGAAGTTGTGTGGCACAAGTACTTTGGTTAAAACAACAGTTGATTGATTTAGGATTAACTATAGGCACTATTCCAAGTTATTGTGACAATACAAGTGCTATTTGCATTTCCAAAAATCATATTCAACATTCTAGAACCAAACACATTGGCATAAGGCATCATTTCATAAGGGATCATGTATCCAAGGGAGAAATTGAACTCACACATGTTTCAACTGAAAATCAACTTGCAGACATTTTTACAAAACCTTTAGCCTTTGATACCTTCAGTACATTAAGAACAAGGCTTGGTGTTATTGATTTGAATGCTTAAATAAAAATGTTTTTGCAATATTGATATTTATGTTTTCTTAGTTTATTGGTCTTTGATTTTTTTTTTTTTTTTGAATTTTATGATTTTTTAGTGTTTTTATTTTAGAGTATGTGGTTTTGTCTTTGTTTTCTATGTTTTGAATGTTTTTTTTGTTTTTCTTCATTAAAAATTCAAAAATCCAAAAATGTGTGAAAATCGTCCGGGACGAAATTTTTTCGTACTGGACGATGTGTGTTAATTTCAGTTTGCATGATATGAAACGTTTTGAGAGCAGTTTTTAATGTAGTTCGTCTGTACGATCTAATGATCGTCCAGGACGAAATATTTATTTCTTAAACGTCGGGACGTTTGAATGCAGCGGTTGAGTGGATAAGACAATTTTAAATGTGAAGTTTGTCCGTACGAACTTTTTGTTCGTCCATACGAACAGACGTCGTTTCATCGTAGGGGACGATTTTCAACTGACATTAAAACAAATTAACTTTTGATCGTCTGTACGAAATTTTTTCATCTGTACGATCGGTCAAGTCAAAAGTCTGTACGAAAGGACGCATCGTAAATTATGTAGATTACAAAAATTTGTTTCAATTTGGACGATTTGGTTCATCTGTACGAACTTTTTTTGTCTAGATGAACAATTATTTTCATCCAGGACGAACTGTTTTCGTCCAGAACAAACGCATCGTTTTTCTTTAAATATGAAGGCTTTCTAACTCAACAATCACATCTCCAAACTTCTCTTTCAATCTCTTTCGACTTTAAATCGACAATGGCCTCCTCAAGCAAAAGACAAAATGTGTTGGCTAAGAAACCTCACAGGAATAACTCTGAAAACTTCCTGTCAAAAGCAAATGAGGAATCTTTTCCTCGTTTTGCCTCTGCCAAAATAACTCCCTCTCGCATTATGATTCAAGACAAGATAAACTTTAAGGTAATGCACCTTTTTGCCTCCACCCAGTTTCAATTCATTCTTTCTCTCGTCCACCTTTACAACAAACAAATCTTTCTCTACTTTCTAGCCAACATGAGTTTTAATTCCGACCACTCCTGCATAAGTTCTTTTATTTTTAAACAAAAAGTTGAAATCACCAAGCACGACTTAGGTGCTTTTCTGAACTTAAGAACTGAAGGATATAGAGCCCACACCCTAATGAGTGAAAACAAATTTGAATGGTATCAAGTCAATAGGGTGATTAGAGAAATTGGCCTAACATAACATGTTGCTAGAGTTTTCGGAATGACCAGGAATGCTCGAATCATCCAGCATATTCTTCGATCTTCAATCATTCCCAAAGCTGGTGATAGAATCAATATTACCCCTCTTCTTTCTGTTCTAACCATTTTGATTATGGATTGTAAGCCTATCGACGAAGCCCAACTTATCATAGATCATCTCTATGGGCTTTCAGAAATAGGGCATACAGAGCATAAGAGAAAAAGGAACATCTCATTAGGACACTTAGTTACATATATTTTGGAAAAGAAATACAACTTAGTGCATCCTGATGATGAATACGAAGAGCCAGTCTACTACAATGATGCTTCTTTCAGAGCAATTTTCAAGGAGGAAAAAGGGAAAGCACATGCCAGTGCTTCTGAAGAAGAAGAAGAAGGAGAGCAAACTTCTGCACCTCAATCAGATTATCAGAATTTGATTGAGAAATTTGACAGACTTGAGACTCATGTTGATCAAAGATTTAATCAAATTGATGCTCAACTCCTACAGTAGCAACAGGACATTGGTATTATCAGAAATGAAGTTCATGAAATCAATACCTATGTTATGATGATGGCCTCCTACTCTAATCTGTTTAGTGGCATTCCTCCTCCTCCTCTAGAAGAATAGAAAATGAGAGACGAATTTCTTTGTGTTTGTTGTACTAGTGTTTTGTTTTAAATGTTTTGTTGTGTTAGTGTTTATTTTTTTATTGTTTTAGTTGTCTTTATTAAAACGTTAAGTGTATTTTCTTAATTGTTTTAATATTATGAAAAGAATATGTAATCCTTTTCATTAATATCAATGCATGTTGTACTTGATTTAAATTTGATTTGTTTTTGGAATGTGGTTAATTTTTATGAATTTCGTTAGTCTTATTTAATCTTAATTGTGCTTAAAATTAGATTGTAATTTAAGATTAATTACATTAGAAAATCTTGTCTTTCTAAATTTAAAAGTTGTTTATAACTTGTTATAATTGAAACTTTTAAATTCATGTCTATTCATTTAGACTATATAAAAGTTAATATTATTATTGCAATATAGATGTTTTCTTATTTAATATTTCTATGCTCAAGTGATATTTATGCACTTAAAATATTTGAAATTTTAGATTATTGATTTTGGAAAGATTTGGTCTCAATTACTCTTAAAAATTGTACAAAGAGTACAAAAATCAAAAAGAATGCGCAAAGCTTCACAAATATGAAAAAGAGGCACAAAATTAGCCCAATGTCAAAAGATGCAAAAAAATGTGCCCTAAAATTTGAAAAAGATGCGCAAAGCGCCACATGTGGTAATTCTCTTCTTTCTAAATTCTTTCAATCTCTTAATTCAAATTGATCTTATGTTCATTTATATTCTATTGAACTTTGAAATATAGAATTTTTTATACATCTCTCTTTTAATGATTTTCTATATTCGAATGTCTAAATTGAATCACGTCTTTAATAAATTCTTCTTACTTATAATGTTATATCACTTCTTAAATTTTATGAATTTCTATGATTGACCTAATGCTATTAGTTTTAGATTCCATAACTTATCACAATCATCATTTAGATTAATTTTTCAAATGAATTTCATATAATTACTTACATTTCTTGTCTATTTCTTCGTCACTTTTTGTTGTTGTCAAAAAGGGGGAGAAATTCTTGTGTTTGTATGTTTTGTTTTTGTTTGTATTTTGGTTTTATGTTTAACTTTGAAATTTTGTTAATTTTTTTTTAAAAAACAAATTTTTTTTTCTCTGTGGTTCAAAATGCCTCCTTATTTTCATGTATTCATCAATTCAGGGGGAGTTTAGGAGATTTGTTTAAATTGAAATCATACAAACAATAATTGTTTTGCCATCATCAAAAAGGGGGAGATTGTTAAAATAGTTGCTATTTGCATGCTTTACATTTTTGCAACTTGTATAGTTTTGATGATTCCAAACATTATTGTTCAAATGTGTAGTTATCTCCTAACAATTTTAGAAGATTTGTATTTGCTCTTGTGTGTACTAACATTTCAGGAAAATCAGACTCCAGACTACAAAAACTTCAAATCAAATTCAACATGAGATACTTTGTGAATTTGAAAGCTTGTATTTTTCTTTGAATTAAATTTGAAAGTGAGTGATTGTAATTGAGTGAATAAAAACATACACTCACACATAAGAAGATCATATATAAGTTATACTGATCGTACGGGACGATATCAGATCGTACGGGACGATCAGACAGTTATCTCCTATTGAGCACATAGAACAAATAGGAACTAGCTTGAAAAATTTTTTAAGTCCTATTCGTCCGGGATGAAATTTTTATCGTCTAGGACGATCTGGTCCCCGTAAAATTTTCGTCCAGATGAAATTAATTATCGTCAGAAAACGAGTTGCTCTCTATAAAATTTTCATCCAGATGAAATTAATTATCGTCCAGGATGATCTGGTCTCTATAAAATTTTCGTCCAGACGAAATTAATTATCGTCATAGAACGAGTTGCTCTCTATAAAATTTTTGTTCAGACGAAATTAATTATCGTCTAGGACGATCTGGTCTCTGTAAAATTTTCGTCCAGATGAAATTATTATCGTCAGAAAACGATCTACTCTCTGTAAAAATTTCGTCCAGACGAACCTATTTTCGTCTAGACGATTAACCGACTTAGAACGATTTTCAGCAGTTTTCTAGACCGACCTTATAATAACCGTTTGTACCGGACGAACTTAGTTCATACGGGACGATCAGCTGTACGAAGATACTTCATACACATATACAAATAGGGTCATTTCAAAGCATTTAAGTAAAATCGTCCAGGACGATCCACGATCGTACGGGATGATCCTCTGCGTACAGAATTGAAAACTTGCAGTTTTTAGGCGGTTTTTCTTGTCTTTTGTATATATAGTCCAAATTAGACTGCCACCCAATCTTTTTGTCATTTGATCTTCGTGCCTCTTGAGATAATAGCTAAGGAGAGAGTGGAAGAGTACATTCAAAGGAGGATTCCTACCATTGGAGCGTGAAAGCTTCACTTGGAGTTCAAAGGTAAGAATCTCTACTTGTGAATTGAGATTACTTCACTCTTTTCTTTCTTTCTTCTAGATTTTTTGTGAGAAGATCAGTCAAGGATATCCGGTTCGCTGCCAACACTTGGAGAGTGTGAATAGTCGAAAGGATCGCTTCCTATACTTGGAGAGTGTGGACAGCAGGAAGGGTTCTCTACCCACACTAGGAGAGTGTGAAAGGACGAAAGGGTTCTCTGCCCACACTAGGAGAGTGTGAAAGGATGAAAGGGTTCTCTGCCCACACTAGGAGAGTGTGAAAGGATGGACGGTTCTCTTCCAACACTGGGGATTGTGTAAAAGGACGACGGTTCTCTGCCGCACCGGGTAGTGGTGAAAAGAGTGTGTTGTAAAGGCTTATCCACCTTGCTGTGGGTGCAAAAGGAGAGTCACTATTGGTTTTAAACAAAAAGCATTAAGAGATCTAATAAAATTCAAATCTAGTATATACAAATTATTTACCCTAGTTCCATGTAGTATATCATTTCCATTTTGGATTAATATGCAGCTAGTGGAAAAAATTTGACATTATAACCCTTATAACACAATTGACTAATACTCAACAGATTATGCTTTAAGCCTTCTACAAATAATATATTCTGAATGAAAAAAATTATTAAAGTTTCAAATCATACTTGTGCTAACCACTTTCCTAGTGATATTATCTCCCAATGTAACCTTGCCTCCATTCATGGCATCCAGCGATATGAATTGTTTATTGTCTCCAATCATATGCTTTGAACATCCGATGTCTATGTACTAAATAATCTTACAAGATCTTGTATAAGAGCATTTCTACAAGATCATCAAACATTAGTCTTCAAAACCTAAATAAGTTTGGGTTCTCCTCTTGGCAAAATTAAATTAGATACATGTATGATATGACTTATTTTATGCATCTTAGGTCTCTAGACTATATATAATTTACTATAAATAGTTCAACTTAGAGATATGTGCCCAATCATTCAACAAAAAAAATGTTTAACTCCAAGAAATGGATTTTTCAATCTATGAGAATAAAACTATCTTTTCCTAGGTTTTAAAATTTTTGTCTTTTTATCATGATTACAGGTGTTGGTGGAATCCTATTTTTCTAAAGTGCATTCAATTATGCTTTTAAAAAATGAGTTTGCACTTTCAAATAATGCTTTAAATTATAAGATTCATCCATAATAGTTTTAAAATCCTTTTTAAGTTCAGTGTATGATGTTTTCAATATTTCATATTGTTTGTTCAATTCATCAAACTCATCCAAAAGTTTCATGTGGTTGATATCAATTTGTGCATGATCGTTCCTAAAGATTTCAAACTATTTTTGTAATTCAAGAAAATCTAAATTTAACCTAGCATGCATCTTTTTAAGTTTTCTATATGTCGTATGAATTATTTCAGAAACATCAACTAACACGTCATAGGTTAAATCATATACCTCTTCTTGATCTAACTGATCAAGCTTATTTGCCATCAAGCACAAATTAGTGACTTTTTCTTCTACCTCTATTTCTGAAGAATCTGAAGCTGAGTCTACCCATAAAGCTCTCTATAGTCTCTTCTTTCCCTTCTTCACATTTGTTTTCTCCTCTACCTTCTCATGAATAGGATTGGCTTTAAGATTAGGGTAGTCATATATGATGTGTCCAGTCTTTCTACATTCATAGCAAATAATATTATTAGAAGCCTTAACAGTTTTTTGCAAATTACCTTTATTTCACTACTGGCATCTCCTTTTCTACCTCATTAGAAAACTCCTAAATTGCCTAATCATTAAGGCAATGTCATCTTCATTCTTAGGCTGAGACTGATCACTCTCTGAGTCATCCACTTTCAATACTATATTCCTTTCCTTTTACTTCTCACCTATATTAATCTATCGTTGAGTCACTCTTTGCTCGTAGATAATTATTGATCCAAAAAGATTATTAATAGAATAAATAGTTAAATCATTAGACTCTGTAATAGTAGTTATTTTAGCATCATAATTAGTAGGCAAATAATGATGTATTTTGTTCACTTTTTTGCATTCATTAATTCCCTACCTAAAGCATAAAAGGAGATGACTATTTGAGTGAAACATGTGTACATATCAGTGATGGATTTGTTTGGCTTCATACAAAATAGTTCATAATTATGCAACAAAATATTTAATCTAAATTATTTCATATCATTAATCCCTTCATATGTGATACAAAGTCTATCCTAAATTTCTTTTTCACTTTTATAAGTAGAAACATGCATGTAATCTTTAGATTTAAGTGCAGAGAAAAAATTGTTCAAATATTTGGCATTTAACTGAATTAAGTCTCGTTCTACTACTATCCAGTCAGCAAACAGTGTTTTAGTTCTAAAGCCATCTACAAGTCTAGTTGGCCTAGTGTATCCTTTTTATACTAAGATCCACATGTGATAGTCAAGTGATTGAAGAAAAGTAGACATTCATGTTTTCTAAAAATCAAAAGGGATATTATCAAATAATGGGGGGTCTAGTGATTGAATACCCTTTATGTGTGTTACAATTTCTAAAAGTAACCATGATCATTTTAAAAAAGTATTCTAAATCTTAATTTTTAAAACTTATCTGATACCACTTAAAAAATCCATATAGGTTGTTAGACCTAAACAATTGTCCCAAGGCTAAGTAAAAGAGGGTGAATTGGTAATTTTAAAATTCCTCTTAAAAATTTTTATAAAAACCATTTTATTAATTTTTATACAAAGAAAATTTTTAACCACAAACATAAAATTGCAGGAAAATAAAAATTATGAAAAAAGTAAATAACACAGAAATTTATAGTGGTTCGGTCCAACAAGACTTACGTCTACTCCCTAAAGACTCCCTCATCAAGTATTGCACTATTACCAAAGTGAATATCCTTTTACTCTCACCGCAAGGCAGAGAAGCCTTTATAATTATCCTCTCTTCGACCAATCTCCAATGCGATTAAGTACTGTCATCCTTTTACTTCCTATAAATGTCTGCATAGTACCATTTTCCTTTCATAATCTCCAAGAATTAGCAAAGAACCAACATCCCTTCACACCCTCCTAGTGTTGATAGAGAACTGGCATCATTTCACACTCTCCAAGTATCGGTAGAGAACATTCATCCTTTCACAACTTCCTGGTGTTGGCAGAGAATCGGATCTTCTCCAAAAATCTTCTCTTGAGCAACTTGAAAGAAGTAAGGAAGAGATTTAACACGCAAACAAAAGAGTTTCTCACTTTTGAGTAACATTATGAACTCTTTATACATCACTTGTAAGAAATCTCTCTTATACACTCTTCCAAATCACCCTTTCACTTTCTTTCTAAAAAATCACAAAGACAAGGCACGTCAATATAGTTTCTAAGGATTTTATATTGTAAGACAATAAAAACCATGCAGAAAACTAAAAATCTTAATTTTTAGCATCCACGATCATACAATATGATCGATGTTTGTACATACGAATAGTTCAAAAAATTATGCGTACGATCCTTTATGAACTAATTTCATATATAGATTATTATTTATATAAATGGACATTCTAATATGTGAACTATTTTAATCAAATTATGTTTCATATGGATGAAAATGTTCGTATCAATTTTGTACTCTAGACGTCATCTATGTGAAGGCAAGATCATCCCGGAAAAATAATTAAAACAGATTTCTTGTTCGTATGGACAAAAATGTTCATATTAATCTCGTACTCTAGATGTCGTCTGTACGAAGGAAAGATCGTCCCAAAAAAAATAATTCAAAAAATTTAGTTGTTCGTATGGACGAAAATGTTCACATCAATTTCTTACTCTAGATGTCATCTGTACGAAGGCAAGATCGTCCTGCATGAACAACTCAAAAAATTATTAAGTGCTTGCTTTTAGTTAAATTTTATTAGTTAAAATATCTTTTTAAAAATTTTACAATATATGAAAATAGATAAATTTATCATTCAATACAAAATTTAATTAATTTAAGAATAAAAAAGATCAGAGTTTTTGACCACATATTTGAACATAGCAAAATAAAGTATGAAATATAATAAGAATAAACACTCTAAAATATTTAGTGGTTTGGTCCAACTTGACACTAAAATAAATATCTCTCTATTTTCCCCCATATAAAGGCAGAGAACCCCTTACAAATTTACTTTCACCAACCCAGTGTGGTGGAGAACCGAAAGCTTTTCACACCCTCTAAGTTAGGATAGCATACCTCAAATATTTTTTTCTTCTTCAGGGATAAGACAGAGTACCTTGAATCCTTTTTCACCCTCTAATTGATGGCAGAGAACCATAGCCTAGTACTATAGAATGTCATCCAGAGCCACTAAAGAATCAAGGCAGAAATTAAAGAAGATAGATAAGAACCTTGCTTGGAGAAACCTTATGAATCCCTTATAACTTTACCACATAAAAAGCTCTCCCTTTATTCTCTCCTAAATCTCTTCTAAACTCCTCTATGCTCCCTCTCAAGACACTTAGCAGCAAAAAGTTCTTGAACAAGTCTAAGTGAGTGTTTAAATAAAGAGCCACTCAAAAAGCCATAAGTTTCAATCTGTCATTTAAGATCATCCAGCATGATCCTATGATTGTCATGTATAATTAATAGAAAATAGTCATTTTACATAGTACAAAATGCATTGTCCTATATGATCAGTTCAAGAGATTGTAATTTTTTTAGTACTATAAGTGATGATAAATTATCATCTAACGCATCACTCGAGTTGTACAATATGAAATTAGGGTGTCATCATGTACGATTAGTTAAAAAAAACTATTGTATTTCATCATGTATGATAGGTGACGATAATGTTGGTGGAATTTTGAAAACATATTTTAAAAATATTAGTTTTCTTTGGAAATTTTAAAATTGAGATTTTAATTCTAATTCTAGAAGTCGAATCAGCTCGTTCGGAAAAATATATCACCCCGGAGGACGAAAGTAAAATTCCATAACGTTGTTCAGACTTAGAATCATGAAATTCATCTTGAATATCATAACTAGATTCTAAAGAGAACTCCACACGGCCCCGAGGGGACAAGGTAGAGTTCAGCTAAATAATCCAGTTATGGTATTTAAGGAGTATGATTGTCGAATTCATATCCAAAGCCTTATCAAAGAAGGATGTATCTCCCCAAAGGTAGATAACACCTTTCTATGATAATTCTTCAAATATGATAATGACAATCATTTTTTTAACATTTTCCAAAGAAATCTAAGAAGATTTTAAAAAAAGATTAATTTTGAAATCAGGTGTGTGTGGTTCCAAATCTCCTACGAGCGCAAGCCCCCATACTTAATTACATCGTAGGGAGACAAAGTCCCCTACGAAAACTCTCGATTAAAATAAGAATGAAATTTTACTAGATTTTCTAGGAGTGATATAAAAAAAAATCAAATAGAATCTTTTGGAAAATCAAAAGCGAATGGATCAAGAATGAACATTTATTAACAGAATCGAAGGAAGAGATGTAGGGGACACTTTGAGATTCCAGAACCATCCGAAAGTGTCCCAACTTAATCTAAGTGTTGGGCTTTATATTTTGGATTGAAATGATATTTAATTAGAGTTGAGCATTTTATTAGAAATTTGGGATTATATTCCTAAAATTTGGGGTCTTATAATCAAAGATCTGCTTCGGATCCTAAATCTAATTTGGACGCTAGACCACAGTCGTCCGATCCAAACTAATGCAGTGCAAAACCTGGAGTTACCCCGGCCTGGATTGGGGAGCCAGCTAACCACCTAGTCGATTTAAAAGAGATGAGTCCGGTCTTTTATGAAAGAGTGGTAGGGACGTTATACTTAAAGTTCTAGAGAATTGGGGCCGACATCTAGAAATTTTCCTAATTGGCCCCTTTGACTTATGTTGGGTACTAAAATGCTAAACTGATGCAATTAAAATTTTTTATTCTTTTAATTTGTGTCTGATGCAATGCATGCTAGTCGACGACTTCCAAATCAAGTATGCTTGAAATTTTAAAAATAGGCTTATAAAAATAATTTTTTTAGAAGACTGAGCTTCCCTAGGTCCGGCACCTCATCCTCATAGGTCAGACTATCCGGACTTTACCCGCGGGCGGGGAAGGGTCTAAAACAAGGAAAGAAAGTGCAGAAATATGCATGCGACCCCGGGGTCGATCCCCGGCTAATTCCCTAGATTCGTTATCTTTCTATGTTATTTAGACTCACTAAAATTTTAGACATTTAAAGTTATGAGTGTTGAGTCTAGTAATTAGGTTGTTAAGCCTATGTTAATGTACCAAAGGCTACCAAGAGGGGGGTGAATTGGTAGTTTAAAAATTTTAAGCCCTCTTTTAAAATTTTGTTGAACCAAAATAAAAATTGTTTCTTTTAAGTTTTGTAGAAAAAGTTTTTCAACCACAGAGTTTTTAAGACTTAAAAAAAATAAAATGCGGAAACGTAAAAACTGTAAAGTAAATGACACTAGATTTATAGTGGTTCAGTCTATAACTAGACCTACATCCACTCTCAAGAGGCACCCTCCGAGTATTGCACTAATACCACAAAGTGACTATCCTTTTGCATCCACAGCAAGGCGGAGAAGCCTTTACAAACACACTCTTTTCATCACTACCCGGTGCGGCAGAGATCCGTCGTCCTTTTACACAATCCCCAGTGTTGGCAGAGAACCGTCCGTCCTTTCACACTCTCCTAGTGTGGGCAGAGAACCCTACCGTCCTTTCACACTCTCCTAGTATGGGCAAAGAACCCTACAGCTATTCACACTCTCCAAGTGTAGGAAGCGATCCTTTCGGCTATTCACACTCTCCAAGTGTCGGCA
This sequence comes from Dendrobium huoshanense, assembly GCA_016618105.1. NCBI lineage: Eukaryota > Viridiplantae > Streptophyta > Magnoliopsida > Asparagales > Orchidaceae > Dendrobium > Dendrobium huoshanense. The sequence continues at coordinate 48,535,748 of CM028347.1, forward strand.
GCGAACCGGATCTTCTTGTCAGATCTTCTCACAAGAAATCTAGAAGGAAGAAAGAAAAGAGTGAAGTAATCCCAATTTATAAGTGGAGATTCTTACCTTTGAACTCCAAGTGAAGCCTTCACGCTCCAGTGGTAGGAATCCTCCTTTGAATGCACTCTCACACTCTCTCCTTTGATATTCTCTCAAGAGGCACGAAGATAAAATGACAAAAAGATTTGGTGGCAGTCTAATTTGGACTATTTATTCAAAAGACAAGAAAAACCGTCCAAAAACTGCAAGTTTTCAATTCTGTACGTAGTGGATCGTCTCGTACGATCGTGGATCGTCCTGGACGATTTTACTTAAACGCTTTGAAACGACCCTATTTGTATATGTGTACGAAATGTCTTCGTACACACTGATCGTCCCCTACGAACAAAGTTCGTCCCGTACGAATGGTTATTACTAGGTTGGTCTAGAAAACTGCTAAAAACTGTTCTAAGTCAGTTAATCGTCTGGACGAAAATTGGTTCGTCTGGACAAAATTTTTATATAGAGCGTACCGTTTTCTAACGATAATTAATTTCGTCTGGACGAAAATTTTACAGAGACCAGATCGTCCTGGACGATAATTAATTTCGTATGGACGAAAATTTTACAAGAGCAACTCGTTTTCTGAAGATAATTAATTTTGTCTGGATAAAAATTTTACAGAGACCAGATCGTCCTTGACGATAATTAATTTCGTCTGGACAAAAATTTTACAGAGAGCAACTCATTTTCTGATGATAATTAATTTTGTCTAGACAAAAATTTTACAGAGACCAGATCATCCTGGACGATAATTAAATTCGTCCCGGACGAATAGGACTTAGAAAATTTTCCAAGCCAGTTCTTATTCGTTATATGTACTCAATAGGAGACAACTGTCTGATCGTCCCGTACGATCTGATATTGTCCCGTACGATCAGTATAACTTAATTATGATCTCCTTATGTGTGTGTATGTTTTTATTCACACAATTACAATCACTCCATTTCAAATTTAATTCAAAGAAAAATACAAGCTCCAAATTCACAAAGTATCTCATGTTGAATTTGATTTGAAGTTTTCGTAGTCTGGAGTCTGATTTTCCTAAAATGTTAGTACACACAAGAGCAAATAAAAATCTTCTAAAATTGTTAGGAGATAACTACACAATTGAACAATAATGTTTGGAATCATCAAAACTATACAAGTTGCAAAAATGTAAAGCATGCAAATAGCAACTATTTTAACAATCTCCCATTTTTTGATGATGGAAAAAACAATTATTGTTTGTATGATTTCAATTTAAACAAATCTCCTAAACTCCCCCTGAATTGATGAATACATGAAAATAAGGAGGCATTTTGTGAAAGTTCGATGGGGATGTTAAGCCCTATGAACTTAGTCCCAAGCTAACCAAGAGGGGGGGGGGGGTGAATTGGTATTTTAAAAAATTCTTTTCACAAAGAAAGAAAATAGCATAAACCAAATCACACCACAAAAATAAATGCGGAATTTAAAAAGAGCGGAAGTAATAAAAGGAACACAGAAATTTATAGTGGTTTGGTCGACTCGGCCTACGTCCACTCCTTGGAGGCACCCTCCATGTATTGCACTACAAAACGTGACCCTCCTTTAGCCCCCACAGCTAAGCGGAGAAACCCTCACAAGAACCTCCTTTTTGCCACACCGGCAAGGTAGAGAACCTATCTCCTTTTGCTTCCTCCTGAAGCTGGCAGAGAACCAAAACAAAAAAAAAAAACTCCTTACCTCTACCGACCCTTCCACGGACGAGAAACTCTAGACGAAGACGACCGCAGAGAGATCATTAAAGCAACCCTTATGAATCCCCTCACAAGCTCCCCCTCACAAGATCCTCTCTCTCTCCTCTCTCTCTTTCTCTCCTCAAGGTCTTCTCAGGTCAAGGCAGCAGCCAAAAGGTTTTTAAAAACATTGAACAAGAGCTCTTAAATAGAAGAGCTTCAAAAGATCTCATTAATTACAAGTTGCCGACAATATCGCCCAGGCCGATATGGACATCGGCCTGGCCGATCAGTACAAATCAATGAAGATCAGCCAGAGCATCGCCCTGGATGGAACACCGGACGACGGAAAATTGGCTTGATTGTCCAGGCCGATCTCAAGATCATCCGGGCCGATCAGTTCAAATCAGAGAAAAATCGTCCTGATAATAGCCCTGGATACGGGCTGGCTGATACTGATCGTCCTGAAGTAACTTAAGGTTTTTGACTAGATCGGCCTAGCCGATCCTGCGATCGTCCAGGACGATATGATCGTATCAATCATCCTTAATTACTCCCTTGATTTCCTGAACAATTATGGCATAATCTGTGAATATCGTCCAGGCCGATCCTAGGACCGTCCTGGCCGATAATTTAAAAATACAGTATACCATAATTGACTATGGCGGCTACTTCTTTCTGTTTTGAGCTTATCGTCCTGGCCGATACATGTATCGTCTAGGACGATCTGTTAATGTCGGCTGCCTTAATTAAGAATCCTTAATTAGACTTTCTGTTTTAAGCTGATCGTCCAGGCCGATCTGAAAATTGTCCTGACCGATATAAATAAAAATAGAAATTCTAAGTATCTCAAGTGTGTGTGTGAAGGGTTACATAGCATCAGTCTCTTTGACTATTACAAGTAGACTTAAAAGGTGAAAAACAAATGTACAGACTGACTCAACCCTAAACCTACGCAATCCTGAACTTGGCTCCTTCTTGATCGTCCGATCTTCGATTCCTGAAAAGTTAGAAGCAAAAAGCAGTCCAAGAGAAACAATGTTTGTCAATCATCAAAATATAAGTCATGAAAAATAGATTTGCAACAATCTCCCCTTTTTTGATGATGGCAAACACAGTAGGAATAGTTAAACATGTTTATTAGAAAATCAAAATAGTTTTTTCCTACTACACCCTATTCTACTTGCCCTTTTGACATCACAAAAAAAGAGGGTCTAGATACAACAGAAAAACATCACAAAAGACTTAACAAGCAAACTACAAAAAGACAAACAACACAAAGCACAAACTAAAAGAACGAGGGATCCTGATCATCAGATGGTGGTTGTGGAGGTGGCTGCTGAAAGTAACCGGCAAGAGTGGTAAACTGAGCATTGAACCAGGCGATGTCCTTGTCATGCTGCTGCCGCTGGTGAGTAAGAAAATTGTCAATCGGGCTAAATCCTCAGCGCGGTGATGCTCGTAACGGGCAATGTCCTCAGAGTGTTGCTGCTCCTTGGCAGCAACAAAGGCGTCAAACCGGGTCTCCCAACAAACAAATCTCTCAATAAACTGATCAACCGGTGAGTGCTGGTGGAGAGGAACAGGGTCAGGAAATGGAGGTGGAGCGGGAGCCTCCTCCTCTCTAGCCCCCCGAGGTTCTTCAGGGTGGAGACGAGTACTGTGAAGGGTGCTGAAGGAATTGTTTGAGTAGAAGGGAGTTGGGAGGTTTGGTGGATTGGGATATTGAAGTTGGTATTTTGTTTCAAGAACATAGGCTATGATGTATCCTAAGGCTAGATTTGGTTTCCTTTTGTGGCCTGGATCACGAATTGTGGTTAGGTGATCAATGTATCGAAAAATTAGGCCCGCGGTGTTGATTTCCCTATGAGCCATGATGTAGAAGGTAGAGAGGGAAAGTAGAGGGGTGATGTGGACTCGGTCGCCGGCTTTTGGAATGACGGAGGTGCGAAGGACATGTTGGATTGTCCTAGCATCTCTGACTAAAGAGCTAGTCTCTCCAACATGGTAAGGTACATTGGTCTGGCGAAGAAAGTGATTTGCCATGGACCAGTCAAAATCAGGGTCAGAGGCGATTATGTGCAGCTTATCTCCGGTGGTGGATAGCTGTTAAAGATCAACACAATCGTGATATGTGATTTTGACAGGGCGTCAATTCATATAGGAGGTCAGGGCTGTGAAGGTAGGGTTGATGCGAATGTTTTTAAAAAAATTCTAGAAGAAACTCTGAATTGAAAGAGAAAATAAGAGACAGAATGAAGCAAAGGGAGGTGTGAGCGAAAAGATCCATTACCGGGTAAGAGATGTGGACAGGATTGATGATTCTGGATACAGTGATTCCACACTCTTTGTAACGTTGATAGGCGGATTCATCTTCTGCTTCCCAGAAATGAGGGTCAATCCTTGCCCTCGAGGAACTTTCAGAAGTCTGTTGGGCACATTTCCCACCAGCCATTGAGAGCACTAAGCAAAGAACACAAGAGGATAAAGGGTTGGAAGTGAAAAACCATGGCTGGAACGGCCTAAATTTAAAGAAACGGCCATATCGTCCTTGTCGATCGCAGAATCGTCCAGGCCGATATGGTTCAATAATTACGTACAGGCCGATTAGTCAAAAAGGCGGTCCAATCATCTGGGCCGATCAGATATTGGCCAGGCCGATTAGACACAGGCTATCGGCCTGAGGAGTCAGTCCGGATGACCGTTGAAAAAGCAGATCGTCCGGGCCGATTAGGTGTATCGTCCAGGACGATGCACAATAATTGATCGTACCGGCCGAAGTTAAAACGTTTTAAATGCTTGCCACATGTATCGTCCAGGACGAACAGTGGATCGGCCCGGCCGATTGTCCAATAATGGATCGTCCTGGGCCGAATTTAAAGATCAAAACATGCTGACACGTGGATCGTCTGTAACGGTCCAATGTATCGGCCAGGATGATGCTCATAGAATGCATCGGCCAGATAAATATACTATCGGCCAGGACTATTACCATGAGTTCGATCAAATCGTCCAGGACGATATAGTATCGTCCAGGACGATGAATTACAACAATCACAGAAAAAGATCAGCAGATGGATTTTGAACATAATTTGTCATATCAGCCAGGACGATAGAAATATCGGCCAGGCCGATGTGACTTGAATTTGAAATCAAGAAAAGAATGATGATGATCAAGACCCTCAAAAATAAAACAAAAGAAAAAACAGTCAAAGACACAGAAAAGTAAAAACAACACAATGAAAACCAAACACCGAACATTTTTGGATTTTATTTTATTATTTATTTATTTTTTTTATGGAGGCATCAAATGAGAATTCTTTTCACAAATTAAACTTTTAAAGTTCCAAGAGATCAAGAGGTTTAACAAATCCTAATCAGAAGAAGGTAGAAAAACTGATTACGTTAACCCTAGATCGGACATCCTTCAGGGTACAAAATTCTTTTGGAAAACAGAGGCCTAACTCAGAATAACACAATATGATAAGAAGATCCATTCAAGACTTGTTTACAACTAAAATAACTCATAAATAATAAACCAAAGTAATTTTTCTCAATCATGAAAATTGAAATCAAGTCTTTGAAAGTATCACATAATCAATGAGTTTTTCTAAGTTTTAAGAGTTTTACCAAAGAGATGATAGCTTACATTTAGTGGGCTCATTTTATGCCTCTTGTTACTTTTATTGGCTCTTTGAGCATCTTTTGATTTCTTATACACTTTTGTGTATATAGTTTTCTTTTCAATTTGGCTTCATTGGCCTCTTTCCTTTTTAACTCTTGCAAGCTAAAAACTCTTTAATATACCCTTAAAGAAAAAAGACTTAGTTGTGAGTATATACTCCAAATATTAGAGAATAGGAGCTCTCTCTCTAACATAAGGAAGAACAATCCACAACACAAAATCAAAATCACGTGATAAATGCAATGACAATATTTCAAAAGCTTGAATGATATCTAAGAATTTTGGCTATTATGCATAAGATAATTTAATGTAGTAAGATAAGAAAGAGATCTTAGATGAAAAGCAATTGGTTAAACTGAGTTTAGACTTTTGTTTTAGAGAAGAAAATCATGCCACTAAACAAAGTCAGAAGAAGGGAAAACATCAACAGTTTACTCCCTTTAATTAATTTAGAAAAGCTAAACCCTATCTCCAAAACTCCAATATTTAAAAGCTTGAAAAGTTTCATCATATGGAAGGACAAAAATAAAGAACAAAGTGAAAAACAAAAACACAAAAAATAAAATAATAAAGCAAACTAAAAACAACACAAAGTGAGCACAAAAACTAGCACAAAAAATAAAATAAAATAAAAGACACACAAAAGCTAAGAATTTCAAGCAAGTGATAAAGCAGCGGATTTAAGCAATTTTGAGCTGCGAGCCTCCTTAGGTCAAGTTATCTTAAGCTCCCACGAGGTCTTTGGTGAGAGCACACCTGAAAAACTCAACAACAGTCAGATTTAGGAACCCAAACAGGTTTGGGCTCCTTCTTAGGAAATGTAGAGTGCAATGCAGATGTGGTATGCTTTGAATCATGCATCTTAGGTCTACACACCCAATGTGTACTACAGTGAACTGTGCAAGTGTGTGAGATGTGTCCTAGCATGCCACAAGAAAAACATTAAACTCCAGGAAAAGGTTTTCTTAAATGGTTTGGGTACAAATGCCTCTTCCTAGGTTCTGGCTTTTGATTAGTAGTTGGTGTCATCCTAGCTTTCTTACATATTTCCAAATCATTTTGAATTCTCAAGTTAGTTCTTTTTAATGCATCATTCTCAATTCTCAAATTTTTCTCAATCGTTTTAGATTTCTTAAGATCATCCTTAAGTGAGGTGTGTGAAGCTTTTAATGCATTACTTTCATCAACTAATTCCAAATGTTTCTTGTTTAATTCATCAAATTCATCAAGGAGAGCCATGTGATTTGAATCAATCGTTGCATGATCTTTGAGAAAAACTTCATGCTCTTTTTGTAGATTTGAATGTTCTAATTTTAGGCTAGCATGAGTTTTCTTAAGTTTTTTGTATGATGTATGGATTTTTTCACAAATTTCAAACAATTCATCATAGGTTGGTTTACATACCTCTTCCTCATCACTTTGATTTTCTCCTATGAAACACAAGTTTGTAGTCTCTTCCTCTGGTTCAGTCTCAGAGGAATCAGTACCAGATTCTGCCCAGAAACCTCTTTGGATTTTCTTCTTCTCCTTCCTAAACTTAGCTTTCTCCTCACCTTTTTCCTTTTCTTTGCTTGAATGATCTTGAAATGTAGGACAATTGGCTCTCACATATCCAGGTTTCCTGCATTCAAAACAAACAACATCAGAAGATCCTTTAATATGTTTATTATCCTTACCTTTTCTCCAGCTTTGATGATGCTTTTGTTTCTTCCTTAGAAAGCTTTTGAATTGCCTTGTGATGAAGGTAACTTCATCGCTTTCAGACCGAAAGATTCAGAATCCTATTTGTACGCCTTCAATGCAATTGATTTCTCCTTTTTCTTTTCACCTGCATCAAGATTTCTTTGATTCACCCCTTGCTCGTAAGCAATGAGTGAGCCAAGCAAGTTATCAATAGAATAGGTGTTCAAATCTTTAGATTCAGTGATGACAGTAATTTTTGCATCATAAGACGAAGGAAAGCATATCAAATTCTTGTTGACTTTTTCATAGTTTGAAAGTTCTTTTCCTAGTGCATGCAATGAAGTAGCAATCTGAGTAAACCTAGTGTACATGTCAGGAAGAGGCTCCTAGGATGCCATTCTTACGAGAGCAGTCTGAAGAAAGGAAGGGTCCAAAATTGGTGAAAACATTTGAAAAGAAAGCTGTGGTCTCAGCAGTAGATAAAGGAAAGAGGCCAGTGATTAGTCAGCCTAGCACTCCACTTCCACCACAGCCGCCTCAGAAGCAGCCCTTTCAGATAGTTCCTCAATATACTAGAGATCCCACCTCCATCCCTTTTAGAGAGAGATTGGCAAAGCCTTATCCATTTAAAAGGGAGTCAGTTAAGAAGATCTTCAGGAGTCTGTTAAAGAAACTAGATTTTCAGTTGCCAGAGGCCAGAGGCCTGAGGATGAGAGCAAGAAAGATGATCCCAAGTATTTCCCGTACCACAGGATGCTTAGTCACCCTCTTGAGGACTGTGTTGTGTTCAAAGATTGGCTTGAGAGGAACTACACCCAAGGTAACATCATAATACCTAAGGAATACTTGGTCGATCCAGAAAAGGCTTCAATTAAAACCATTTCAGGTAATCCTCTTAACTCTTCTTGTCTTGTTGAAGATGGTTGGAACATTGCTTTGTCCCGGGCACTTAAAAAGTCAATTAACAAGTCTTTTCATCTTTCTCAATAGCTGACTACGATAGCTCAGGCCTCGGTGTGGAAGGTTGACCTGGACGCTTCGCAGAATGATGTTGAGCCACTTCCCTCTCCAGTAGTCTTAGGAACTACTGAGAAAAATGTAAAAGAAGAGAAATTTGATTTTGTAGAGAGGAAGTGTGTAGATGAGAGATGTATTAGAATGGCGGATGGCGGTGTTAAAATCCTTTCCCCTCTTTTGTTATCTGACTTTTACTTTGCCCCATCAAAGGCGAAGGGTCAAAAGATGAATAAAAAACATCCTTCTACTTCTGTCTTGATGATTAACCATGAATCTCAAATGCAAATTGATGACTCTCCTGTTTTGAATCAAACTCCTAATGAAATAAATATTGAGGTTAATCAAACCGACCTCCCCGAATCGACTATTCAAGAAGATGTCGAATGTGAAGTCCTATCAGAAAGTGATTTCCCCCAATGTGATTTTCAGGGAAGTCCTATCGAGATAGAGTTTTCAGATTCTGACTCTCTTTCAGGAAACGACGATTCAATGCCTACAGTGAGTGTAGACACCGCTCTAGTTTGCCCGCCCGAAGACATCGAGCAGGTGCAACTCCGTGGCGGTAAAGTCTTACCTCCTAGGTTGCCCCCTCAGAACAAAGGCAAGCAATCCTCATTCGAAAATCTAAATCCAGATTCCCCTCAGCAACCAGAATTTCCTTTAATTCTTCTGGGTTTCGAGTCCGTCGTTCCTAAGGTTGATTACAATGTTTAGCCCACCTTAGGAAGTTGCCAGCAAAATTAAGTATTTACGACGCCCTCCTTCTCTCCAAAGAAAAGAGGGAGTCTTTAATTAAAGCACTTCTCGATCCCGAGATTTGCTTAACACAGTTGACTGTAACTTCAGAAGGTGAGGCTCTCTACTTCAAAGAGGTCTCCGGGGTTACCTTTTCAGACGAAGATTTACTCTTAGGAACTGCTGACCCCAATCGTCCCCTCTACATTACTGTAGATGTGGGAAATTTCAAGTTATCAAGAGTCCTTGTTGATCCGGGTGCATCGGTCAACATGATGAACATAAAGACTCTTGCTTATCTCAGAGTTGATACTAGCAAGCTTTCAACCGACAGGTTGGTGCTTCGTGGGTTCAACGAGAAGGGCGAGAGAGCCTTAGGTTCAATCACTTTACTCCTAGAAATAGGAGGGTTAAAAACTGAAGCTAAATTTCATATAATTGATTCGACTACGTCCTTTAACGCACTTCTAGGTAGACCTTGGATTCACGAATATAGAATGGTTCCATCTACCCTGCACCAATGCGTTAAGTATCAACGAGACGGCATTGAACATGTGATTAAGGGTGATTTGCAACCATTCTCGATTCAAGAAATTGGGATCTACGAAGATGCTGCATATTTCATACCAAAAGGGTCCTCGTCCCGTTCTAAATCGGAGATCAAATTTGAGGAGAAAATGGTTGGACAAAAATTCGATCAAAAGAAGGAAAAAGATAAAAATATCAATCAAGAAATGATACAATCGAGTAGTGAAGACGACTCTGATATCATTGTCCTTAGGCCTCCAAGCACATTACCTCGAAGAGGCGGGAGGATGGCTTTAAGGGCACGAGGTCGAGGCCGTGCTTCATTAGATAGGAGAGCAGCACCTGTGTATATTGATTTGGAATCAGATTCTGATGGTGAACTAGAAAGTCAAGGTACTGCCCTCTCTCTCGATTATCAGAATATAAATGCTCCTCCAAAATTTGATCTCACCTTAGACTAGGACAGTGACCCTGAGGTAGATATTTCAAAAGTTAAAAGTGACGAGCCTGAATTAACAATGTATGAAAAGCTCACTAGAAGGATTGAGGCCCTTTCTCTGACCCCACTGTCGGCAGGTAGGATTGTAGGGTTGGAAGTCAAAGTGGCCCCCAACTTGGATGGTGAAGTTAAGAAAGTCCAGAAATTCTTTCCTGGCTCCTCCTCCGCAAGGGACGAAGGTGATGTAACCCTTGAGGAGGCAGATTTTAATGAATTAATGGAATTACCTTTCGGCTACTTCCCTGTTTGTGTGAAAAACACTTTTTCTAAAGGTTTTATACCATACCGATGGACTAAGGGTCAAGCTAGATACCACGAGAATATTTGGCTAACAAAAATACATAAAAATCCAACAAGTGGTATTGGCTTTGGAACAGTTAGTTCATTCGATGATGATGAGTATTGCCTAATGATAACCTATCACCTCGATTCTCCAAATGTCCCTACAGATCCTCCTTGTCCTTTAAATGGACTCTGTTTGGAGACTTTAGACGATCCTGATGATCTTCAAGTTCGGGATGCACCCCCTGAATTTGAAGAGGAAATTAAGTCGACAGTCGATGAGTTGAGAGAAATTAACCTGGGAAACGATGATGACCCCCGTCCGATTTTCATAAGTACTTTGTTGAGCGAGGGTGAAACCCAAGACTTAATCCAGTTGTTATTCGAGTTCAGGGATTGCTTTGCCTGGACATACGATGAAATGCCAGGTTTGCCTGCTGAGGTAGCATTTCACAAACTTGGGGTTCAGCATGATGCCATTCCTGTTAAACAAGCTCCTCGACGCATGCGCTTAGAGATTGAGCAACAAGTCGTTTCTGAAGTTAAGAAATTGGCAGAAGTCAGATTCATTCGAGAGGAGCAATATCCCTCCTGGGTGGCCAGCATTGTGCCAGTTCGAAAGAAAAATGGTCAAATTCGGATTTGTGTCGACTATAGGGATCTGAATAAGGCATGTCCTAAAGATGAGTTCCCTCTACCAATACCAGAACTCATGGTGGACATTGCCTCCTCACATGCTATTTTCTCATTCATGGATGGCTCGTCGGGTTATAACCAAATCAGGATGGCCCCAGAAGATGAGAGAAATACTGCGTTCAGAACCCCTATTGGAATCTTTTGTTATAAGGTAATGCCATTCGGCTTAAAGAATGCCGGAGCAACCTACCAACGGGCCATGACCCGTATCTTTGACGACTTAATTCATAATCAAGTTGAATGTTATATTGACCATTTAGTTGTCAAGAGCAAGGTTAAAGAGGCTCACCTGTATGACTTAAGAGTTATTTTCGAACGATTGCGCCGCTACAATTTGAAAATGAACCCCTTGAAGTGCGCCTTCGGCGTCGCCTCGGGAAAATTCTTAGGATTCGTAGTAAGGCACCGTGGAATCGAGATCGATCCTGCTAAAATTGAAGCCATCTTAGATATGCCATCCCCTAAGAGCCTTACTCAGTTAAGGTCCCTACAAGGTAGATTGGCGTATATAAGGAGGTTTATTTCTAATCTTTCCGGGAGATGTCAACCCTTTTCTGTCCTTGCGAAAAAGGATACTAAGTTCGTATGGGACGAGAAGTGTCAAAATGCTTTTGACGATATCAAACAATACCTTTCTAATCCGCCAGTCTTGGCAGCTCCGATTTCGAGTAAGCCGTTAATCCTCTACACTGCAGCTCTAGATGAGTCTTTAGGTGCCCTATTGGCTCAAGTTAACGAAGAAGGGAAAGAGAATGCTCTCTATTACCTCAGTCGAAGACTCCTTCCTACTGAAATTCGATACCCGTCAATTGAGAAGCATTGTCTTGCTCTGGTTTTTGCAGCTCAGAAACTGAGGTATTACATGCTCTCCCACTCAATCAGTCTGATTTCAAGAGTTAATCCTTTGCAATATCTTATGACCCGACCTACGTTGTCAGGACGTTTAGCTCGTTGGTCTATGATATTGTTGCAATTTGAGATTAATTTCACTCCCCTTCGTGCTGTGAAGGGACAGGCCGTCGCCGATTTTCTGGCAGCACACCCGCTACCGGCAGATTCTCCTCTGAACGATGACCTACCCGACGAACAAGTCATGAGTTTGAGGGAATCTGGCGGGGCCATCTGGGAATTATATTTTGATGGGGAAGCATCCTCTCGTAGGATTGCGACCCAACAATCTGTAATTCCTGGAAAGGCTGGAGTCGGTCTAATTTTCATTACGCCAGAAAAAGGAATGATGCATTTTTCCTACCACTTATCGGAGCCTTGCACAAACAACGAAGCCGAATACGAAGCTCTGATAACCGGTCATGAACTTGCAATTCTAATGGAAGTTAAAGAGATTAAGATCTTTGGAGATTCCCAACTGGTTATTAACCAAGTCGCCGGAACTTATAAAGTCTTGAATTTGAATCTCCTAAGATATCACCAGTACACACTTCACTTGTTGGAACAAATCCCTATTGCTACTTTGTATAGGGTTCCCCGTGGAAGCAATTCCGCGGCGGATGCCTTAGCAAAACTTGCAAAGGAATTTGCATGTCCTGAGGAGGATTCCATCCCTATAGAGATTCAGGGTCGTAAGACCCTCTCCCTTATAGATTTGGAACATATTAGTAAGACTCCCCTTCAAATCCTTTCTGCCTCTTTGACAACCGACGAAGAAGGCGATTGGAGACGACCCTTAATCGATTAGCTTAAAGAAGGGAAGCTTCCCCAGGATAAATCACTCTCCAACCAGATTAAGAAACGTGCCCTATCATATGCACTAGTTAACGATCTGTTGTACCGTCGGTCCTTCGATCACATGTGGCTGCGCTGTTTGAACAAGCGAGAAGCCCTGAAAATTGTTAGTGAAGTTCATTCAGGATTGTGCGGTGCACATCAATCGGGTCCAAAAATGAAATTAAAGATTAAAAGACTTGGATACTACTGGCCTACAATGATTGACGATTGCATGAATACTGCAAAGCACTGTCATCAATGTCAGGTCCATGGTGTGGTTTTACATCAGCCGCCTAATGTGTTACACCCTACGATAGCCTCGTGGCCCTTCGAGAGTTGGGGCATAGATATCATTGGGCCGATTGACCCTCCCTCTGCGAGAGGTCATCGTTTCATATTAGCAACGACTGATTACTTTTCAAAGTGGGCGGAAGCAATTCCCCTACGAAACGTAACATTACACCATGTCTTAAAATTCTTTCGTGACCATATTGTATATCGATTCGGCGTACCTCGCAGAATCATATCCGATAATGGGTCCGCATTCAAGTCTGCAAAAGTCAATAGTTTTGTAAGGCGCCATAATATTGATTGGAGATATTCGACGATCTATTACCCTCGGGCGAATGGATTGGCCGAGGCCTTCAACAAAACCTTGGTGCAAATTGTTAAAAAGACCCTTGATGATAACAAACGGCAGTGGGATGAGCGGTTGGTGGAAGCTTTGTGGGCTTATCGTACCACTTATAGAACCCCGACCCAATCCACCCCGTTTACACTAGTGTATGGATCTGAGGCTGTTCTACCCTTGGAAATACAAATCCCTTCGCTCAGAATTGCAGTTCAGAATCAAATTACTAATGAACAAAACGCAAAACTACGATTGGAAGAACTCGAAGGCCTTGAAGAGCGACGTCTCCAAGCTCAATAAAGTTTAGAGTTGTATAAATCCCGTATGGTTCAAGCCCATGATAAGTTAGTGTGACCTAGGACCTTCCAAGCGGGAGACTTGGTATTGGTCCTTCGGAGGCCTATCTTAGCCCATCGGAAGTTGGGAGGCAAATTTGAACCTACGTGGGAAGGACCCTTCGTTATAGAGACTGTCTACGAAGGAGGCTCGTATCAGTTAGTAGATTGTAAAGGGAACCACCCAATGCTACCTGTTAACGGGCGTTTCCTTAAGAAATACTATGCTTGATGTAGCTCATTTTATCAATTAATAAAACTTCCCTTTCTTGATTTGCAACTTGATTCTATCTTTTTTTTTAAGGACTTTTCCTTTTTTAACGCTCTTCACCTTCTCCTTAAGGTTAGGTCCTTCCTTCCCTTAGGATTTGACCATTCGCTAGTGGTGGAGTACGCCCTCCGTGGCACCACCCTAGCATTTGACCTGGGGATTAGTGGGGGAGTACGCCCTTCGTGGCACCATCCTGATTCCCATTCGCTAGTGATGGAGTACGCCCTTCGTGGCACCATCCTAGTTTGCCAGTTGAGGTCCTCTGTGTGGAGCAAGTTTTCTCCCCACATGACCATTCGCTAGTGATGGAGTACGCCCTTCGTGGCACCATCCTAGTTTGCCAGTTGAGGTCCTCTGTGTGGAGCAAGTTTCCTCCCCACATGACCATTCACTAGTGGTAGAGTACGCCCTCCGTGGCACCACCCTAGCATTTGACCCGGGGATTAGTGGTGGAGTACGCTCTTCGTGGCACCATCCTGATTCCCATTCGCTAGTGATGGAGTACGCCCTTCGTGGCACCATCCTAGTTTGCCAGTTGAGGTCCTCTGTGTGGAGAAAGTTTCCTCCCCACATGACCATTCGCTAGTGATGGAGTACGCCCTTCGTGGCACCATCCTAGTTTGCCAGTTGAGGTCCTCTGTGTGGAGCAAGTTTCCTCCCCACATGACCATTCGCTAGTGGTGGAGTACGCCCTCCGTGGCACCACCCTAGCATTTGACCTGGGGATTAGTGGTGGAGTACGCCCTTCATGGCACCATCCTGATTCCCATTCGCTAATGATGGAGTACGCCCTTCGTGGCACCATCCTAGTTTGCCAGTTGAGGTCCTCTGTGTGGAGCAAGTTTCCTCCCCACATGACCATTCGCTAGTGATGGAGTACGCCCTTCATGGCACCATCCTAGTTTGCCAGTTGAGGTCCTCTGTGTGGAGCAAGTTTCCTCCCCACATGACCATTTGCTAGTTGTGGAGTACGCCCTCCGTGGCACCACCCTAGCATTTGACCTGGGGATTAGTGGTGGAGTACGCCCTTCGTGGCACCATCCTGATTCCCATTCGCTAGTGATGGAGTACGCCTTTCGTGGCACCATCCTAGTTTGCCAGTTGAGGTCCTCTGTGTGGAGCAAGTTTCCTCCCCACATGACCATTCGCTAGTGGTGGAGTACGCCCTTCGTGGCACCATCCTAGTTTGCCAGTTGATCTGCCTATTTGGAGTAAGTCTTCTATCAGCATCCTATAGGCCTAAGGTTGGGTGATGCCCTTCCTTAGACCCAAGGCTAGGTATTCCCTACCTTGGTTTCTCCAGTCCTCTCTTCAAAATAGGTGTAAGCTTTTCACTAGTTTCCAATGGACTTAAGGTTGGGTGATGCCCTTCCTTCAACTCTTTAAGATCCTACTCCTATTCGGTCAACGCCAATGTGTGCAGCAGAAGTTCCTTCTACCACACACATTGGGGGTCCATTTGTTGACCTCATTTTTGTATGAGGTCACTAAGGCCCTTCCAAACTCCAGATTAATTTAAGATCCTAGGATCCACTCTAGACCTTAGGATTCTTTCCTAGAGCCAGACCTTAGAGCCTACTCTAGAGCCTAGGGTTCCCTCAAATTCTAGATCTTAGAATCTCTCTAGATTCTAGGACCAATCCAGATTCAAATCAATCCCTACCCTTGATCAATTCAAACCTCAAATCAATCTGAACTCCATTCAATTCAAATCCAAATTAATTCAAATTTCAAACATATCCAACTTTGACTCAATCCACTTGAGAATCCAAATTTCAACCTAGACTTTGATCCCACCCTTAATCTAGCTTTAACCTTATCCATCCATTAACAATCACAACATGATTGTAAATGATTTGGATATTTCAATATTAATCATTCAAACCTGAAATTCATTCCAAATCCAGAAATGCAGACTCAAATCCTAAGTCTTAAGGCCCTATCCTAAAGACCCTTTTCAAAGAATTTTCAAACATTTCAAAACCCAGTCAAATGGTCTCTGATTCAGAGTCTATCACTTGCAAAGTGATAAGACATGTCTCTAGAGGTTACCCTCCAACTTTGAGCTTGTTCTGAGGTCTCTAACCCCAGAATCTGAATTAAAATCCAAAGGCTGTAAAACCTTCAAATATTTACAGCCTATGCCACTGAACCTAACCCCTTTGAGATCCTGACCTTGGAACCCTTATCCAAGCCTCCAATCACTTCCAGACTCTTGATTTTAACCCATTAAGCAGTAAACTACATTTTTCAGAACCATTTTTTACTCTAGTTGACCAATGGGCCAAAATTGACCAAAATACCCTTATGGGATTTCAAATAGCTATTTCAATTCAAATCAATTCCAAACTCTTTGAAACCACTTCCAATGAATTTCAAATATCAAACCCAACTTGTTGAACTCAAACCCAGACCTTGGGTCAACCTGGTTGACCAAGTCAACCAAGTTTGACCCATGGACCCATACACCCTCCTCTTTTAAATTTTTGAATCTAGTCCATTCCAAGTCCTTTGAATGTATGGGATGAACCCTTGGGTACCCAAGAGACCCCTCTTGGTGACCCAAGCCTTGGGCTCACTTGGGTTAGCCTTATGGCTTGACCCAAGTGACCCAAGAGAGACCTCCCTTGAGCCATCTTTTGATCTTAATCAAATTGAATCCAAATCAATGTGCCATTGGGTTCCCATTGACCCAATACACCTTCCTTGACCAGCCCAATCCTTGGGCTCACTTGGGTCAAGAGCTAGGCTAACCCAAAGTGCCCAAAAGCACTTGGGATTGAGCCAACTCTCAACCTAAGCCCAATTGAATATGGCTAACACCTCCCATAGGTGGTCCTAGGTCCAATACACCCCCTCCAGCCAGCCCATGCCTTGGGCTAACTTGGGTCAATAGTTAGGCTAACCCAAAGTAGCCAAAAAACACTTGGACCTGAGCCATTTTCTAGCTCAGATCAAATTGGACCAAATTGCCACTTGCATTGGGTGCACCAGTCCCAGACCCACTTCCCACCTCAAGCCCAGGGTCTGGCCTGACCTGGGTTGAGCCCAAATCGACCCGAATCGAGCAGATTTGGATCAACCCGAGCCAACCTTTGACACAAGCCAAATTGGACCCAATTGCCACTTGCATTGGGCGCACCAGACCCAGACCTACCTCCCATATCTAGTCCAGGGTCTGGTCTGACCTGGATCGAGCTCAATTCGACTCAAACCAAGCAGGTTTGAGCCAAACCGAGCCACCGGATCGATCCCGGCCTCCCCAGACCAATTTGACTCCACTCCCAGCTCTAGTGCGTCCCCATCGGCCTTCCCTAGTCAACCCGACCCAGACCGTGGTCGGCGGCGGTCGGAACCAATGGAGAGCAAGTTCTGGTGGTCCCCCCAGGCCGATCCTGACCAAAAGCCTTCCAAAGGCTGTGGCTCGCCGGCTTGAGGCTCACGAGCTCTCTGGAACGGTGCCCCTTTCCACTTGGCATCAATCCGAGAGCTCCTCCGATTTGATCCTGGCCGTCCAAGCTCGCAGGAGGAGGCTGAATAGGCTGGTGCTCCCCAGAGCACAAAGGTCGATCCCAGCATTTCGAAATGATTCCCCAGAGTTCCCTCAATCTCCCAGCGTCTCCCCTCGAGCTCCCAGACCTCTCTTTTCATTACTTCGAGCGAACTCCGGTGAAAGGCTTCGGCGTCCCGCTCAAGGTCCTACCTCCGGCCATCCTCCAGTCGCGGTCTCTGAAGGAAACCTGCTCGCCTTCTTCCCCTGAAGCTTCCAGATAGAGAAGCTCATTCGTTGAGACTTTCTCTGCGGTAATTCCTTCATCCCGAGCTCCCTAGCTAGGTAGTCCGGTCAAGTGTGAAGGAAACCTTCACCCCAACGGATTTCCACCGTTGGATTGAAGGTTTCCACCCCCCTGATCCTCCCTGTGAAATTTCGTCGAAGTTCGCCGGCGGGATCAATCGGATCACGCCGGAGAAGGTTCACGGCCTCGGATAAGAGCGGAGGTTGAAGACGAAATCTCAGCTGTTGATTCCGATCAACGGCTCGGATTAGATCCCGCTGTTTCGGAGCACGTCTGATCCTAGCCGTCCGATCCGCCATCCGACGGCTGTGGTTAATCCGACCGTTAACAGTTTGCGCCAATGATTGCCCAGCCAATCAGCGCGCGGCGCGTGTAAAGCGAGCGCTGACTGTGTAATGGCCGAATTAATAATTCCAGAAATTCAAGGGAACTTTGGAAATTCATATCTCCCTGCACACTTGTCCAAATTAGGTGTTCTTAGGCTCATTGGAAAGGTCTCAGGGAGACCTACAAAAGCCCTATGGTTCCATGCCCTGGTTAGGTCAGTGATAGGTTTAATTTGAGTTTGAGCATTTTATTAATTTCTTTAATTATTCTTTAAATACAACTCCACCAGGCCTGGAATTTTGGGAGATTGAATTTGAACATGTTTTTGACATGTCCAAATTTTATCTCCCCCTTTTAAGATGTTCAAGGGCATTTTCCCTAAATTTCAAATTTAAGGGTCATGGTTTGACCCTTAAATTCAAAATGGGGTATAGACCTATCCAATGGGATTTAGGGTGTGATTTTTTGTGTACTGATGATGTGTAGGATAAGGAGTGTAGAGCCACTGATTTTGCCCCAATCCAAGCTTAGGATACACCCCTATAGTGGTTTGAAGGTGACTTAGAGTTCACCTTAGGTGGTTTAGTTAACCACCTTAGAGTATTCCATTTGAGCTCAAATTTGGTGAGTTTAGTCCTCAGGTTCAGGTGATCCTATGGACCAAATTCCATCAAATTTAGAGTCCATTTGGTTTCCCAAGTAGGAACCATAATAATCCCCCTTAGAAATAACCCTTTAGCCTTAATAAAATTCTAATAATTCTAATTTAATTCTTAAAATTCCCTAAAATACCCCCAATTAATTTAAATTTATCTCTTAATCAGTAAAAATTGAAATCATTTTAATTTGACATTAAAATCCACTTTAATTTAATTTTAATTAAAATTAATGTTTAACCAATTTTAATTAATTAAAAATTATTTAAAATCCCAAAAAATCTTTAAACACTTGATGATCTCTCCTTAGATCATTTCTGATCTTTGGAGTTGATTTCAAGAAGTTTGGGACTCATTTGGGATCAAATCACTAAAAGGGCCCTTAATTGAAACAATTTAATAATTTCAATAAATACTCAAACTTCCTAAAATCATAACTTTTGATAGAAAACTCCAAATTGAATATGTCACATGTCTAACAACTCATAAATATGTCTAGTATTTTAATAAAATACAAACATTCCAGAATTTGAGCTTAATCAAAAAGTCATTTTTTCAACCCCTTAATTAAATCATCAAAATATTCTAAAATATTCATAAAACTCATAATCACTCTAAAACTCCAGAAAATATTGGTTTAATGATTAAAACACCTAAAAAATCCTTTAAAACACAACAACCACCCTAAAGATGAAGTTTATTGGCTGGACTACTCCGGACTGCGGGGCTAAGTGTCCTAAGGAGGCTGGTTCCTCGAGCCTGGTGGCACAACGCCACGAATGAATTCTAAGGGGTGTTAAATCTTAAAATAGATTAATTTTTAATTATTTAACGCTTTAAAATCTCTAATTCAATTACATTAATTTGGTTTATCGGCTGGACTACTCCGGGCTGCGGGGCTAAGTGTCCTAAGGAGGCTGGTTCCTCGAGCCTGGTGGCACAACGCCACGAATCAATTAATGGCAAACTTAAATTAATCAAACTTTAAAAATCAGTAACTAACTCATTTTTATATTAATCCACCCTTTTAATTCCAACCAATTTAAATAACTTAATCAACCCCGATTGCTACTGGGTAACCCAGGCCAACGAGGCTATTAGCTTAGCCCCAAGGAAGGTGAAATAAACTTCACGGCCTCGGTGTGAAACAAAGGAAGTAATCAATTAACTTTTAAAATATGTTTAATTAAAATTCTTAATTCATTAATACTTAAATTTTAATTTAAATCCCCTTCTAAGCCTTAACAAATCCAAACTTTTAGACAACTCCAATTAATAACCTACTTTAGGATCTATCCCAGCCACACGACCTTTCTCACACACTTTAGATGATGTGCTAGGACAACCAACTCTAGATCTAGGTTAGGCCGGTGTTTACTTTACTGCTGTGTGCCGGATTTTTCGTAATTTTCACTGCATGTTGTGGATGAAATTGCTTTATTGTGTCTACTTACTTTTTCTGTACCCTGTGGATGGATTGATGTGTTTGGCGACTAGATTACCCTTAGGTTAGGTACGATCTGGATGTTGACACAGTTTTCTGCAGGTGGTCACGCTCATGCAGGGCAATATAAAGGGGGCAAATCAAAAATGCATAAATATTATAAATTCTTTGCACAGGTGCTTCAGCTGCTAAAGCCCCCAAATCATAAAAAGAGCGTGGCCAGTGTGTTTACTTTCTTTTCTGCTCATATACAACTGCTTGGGAATAACTGCTTTTTATATATTAATTACTTAGGATAACCCTGCAGGTGAGTCTAGATTTTTATTTTGTTATTAATGTAATTTGTGTAAGTGTCAAGTGTTGTTAAAGTTGATTTTGAGTTGGGATACATAGATCCAAAGCTTGGATTCCAAAGAGGAAAGGATACCCCTTTAGGGAATACTCCTTTTCCATTTGGAAATCTAAATTTGGATCATACCTCTTCTTTACCCAAAGAGGAAAGAGTGGCCTTCCCCCTTAGAGGGAAGTGCCCTCTTATCCATTTGGGTAATCCACTACGAAGATTCCAAGAAGATTGAAGAAAAGGAGTCCAAAGAAGAATGAGATTAAAGATTTGAAGATTTGAAGATTGAGAGTATCCCACTCAAAATAACTTGCATCATTACTAGGTTTAGAATCCGGGTTGTTGTCAGTGGTGCCCGGCCACTTTACTTTCTGTAATATTCTGGTTTGTAATAAGCAAGGCAATTCTGCCTATGGACATTTATTAATTAATTTATATTTGATGTGATGATTTGATTGCCTCTAGGATTACTTGCACTTACTAGTTTTTTCGCGATTGCATGCCGCTTTTTGTTTTCGCCTGGATACGTGAGACTCGTGAGGGTGTGAAAGTTTTCTACTCATAACCTTAAAAGTCTAAAATTTTTAGTGAGTCTAAATAACATAGAAAGATAACGAATCTAGGAAATTAGCCGGGGAGCGACCCCGGGGTCGCATGCATATTTCGGCATCACTCTCTCCTTGCTTTAGACCCTTCCCCGCCTGCGGGTAGAGTCCGGATAGTCTGACCTATGAGGATGAGGTGCCGGACCTAGGGAAGTCCAGTCTTCTAAAAAAAATTATTTTATAAGCCTGTTTTTAAAATTTCAAACATACTTGATTTGGAAGTTGTCAACCAGCATGCATTGCATTAGATACAAATTAAAAGAGTCAAAAATTTTAATTTCATAGTCCTTAGCATTTTAGCACCCAACATAAGTCAAAGGGGCCAATTAGGAGAATCTCTAGATGTCGGCCCCAACTCTCCAAAACTTTAATTATAACGTCCCTACCACTCTTTCATAAAAGACCGGACTCATTTCTTTTAAATCGATTAGGTGGTTAGCTGGCTCCCCAATCCAGGCCGGGGTAAGTCCAGATCTTGCACTGCATTAGTTAGGATCGAACGATTGTGGTCCAGTGTCCAAAATAGATTTAGGTTCCGGGGCAGATCTTCGATTATAAGTCCCCAAATTTTGGGAATATAGTCCCAAATTTCTAATAAAATGCTCAATTCTAATTAAAGCTTCATTTCAATCTTAAAATATAAAGCCCAACACTTAGATTAAGTTGGGACATTTCCGGATGGTTCTGGAACCTCAAAGTGTCCCCTACCCCTCATCCTTTAACTCCGTTAATAACTGCTCAATTTTGATCCATTCCCTTTTGATTTTCCAATAACTCTATTCATGCTTTGATATCACTCTTAGAAACTCTAACAAAATTCTGCCACCATTTTAATCGGGAGTTTTTGTACGAGATCTTTGTCTCCCTACGATGTAATTAACTACGAGGGCTTGCGCTCGTAGGAGATTTGGAACCACACACACCTGATTTTAAAAAAAATTAATTTCCAAAACTCAATTGGATTTCTTTGGGAAAACTTAAAATACTAGTGATTATTATTATCATATTCAAAGAATTATCATCGAATAATATTTTCTCCCTTCGGGGAGATACATCTTTCTTTGATAAGGCTTTGGATGTGAACCTAACGATCACACTTCTTGAATATTGTATTGGATATTCAGTTGAACCTCATTTTGACCCTTCGGGGTCATATGAATTTCTCTTTAGCATCCGCTCACAATATTCAAGATGAATTTCATAATTCTAAATCTGAACGCCGTTATGAAATTTTATTTTCATCTTTCGAGGTGATACATTCTTTCTAACAGAATGATTCGATTTTAGAATTAGAATTTAACTTTAACTCCCAAAGAAACCCAATATTTTCAAAATTCCACCAACATGACTCAACCCTAAACCTACGCAATCCTGAACTTGTCTCCTTCTTGATCGTCCGATCTTCAATTCCTGAAAAGTTAGAAGCAACAAGCAGTCTTAGAGAAACAGTGTTTGTCAATCATCAAAATATAAGTCATGAAAAATAGATTTGCAACATTTTGAACCAAAGAACAAAATTTCTGTTTTTCAAAAAAAAAAATTTAACAAAATTACAAAGTTAAACACAAAACCAAAATGCAAACAAAATAATTAAAATAAAACATACAAACACAATAAAAACAAAACATACAAACATAATAATTTCTCCCCCTTTTTGACAACAACAAAAAGTGAAGAAGAAATAGACAAGAAATGTAAGTAATTATATGAAATTCATTTGAAAATTTAATCTAAATGGTGATTGTCATAAGATATGCAATCTAAAACTAATAACATTAGGTCAATCATAGAAATTCATAAAATTTAAGAAGTGATATAACATTGTAAGTAAGAAGAATTTATCAAAAACATGATTCAATTTAGACATATGAATATAGAAAATCATTACAAGAGAGATGTATAAAAATTCTATATTTCAAAGTTCAATAGAATATAAATGAACATAAGATCAATTTGAATTAAGAGATTGAAAGAATTTGGAAAGAAGAGAATTACCACATATGGCGATTTGTGCATCTTTTTCAAATTTTTGGGCACATTTTTGTGCATCTTTTGACAATGGGCTAATTTTGTGCCTCTTTTTCATATTTGTGAACCTTTGCGCATTCCTTTTGATTTTTGTACTCTTTGTACAATTTTCAAGAGTAATTGAGACCTAATCTTTCCAAAATCAATAATCTAAAATTTCAAATATTTCTAAGTGTATAAATATCACTTGAGCATAGAAATACAAAATAAGAAAACATCTATATTGCAATAATAATATTAACTTTTATGTAGTCTAAATGAATAGACATGAATTTAAAAGTTCTAATTATAACAAGTTATAAACAACTTTTAAATTTAGAAAGACTAGATTTTCTAATGTAATTAATCTCAAATTACAATCTAATTTAAGCACAATTAAGATTAAATAAGACTAATGAAATTCATAAAAATTAACCACATTTCAAAAACAAACCAAATTTGAATCAAGTACAACATGTATTGATATTAATGAAAAGGATTACATATTCATTTCATAATATTAAAACAACTAAGAAAATAAACTGAACTTTTTAACAAAGACAAACTAAAACAACCACTAAAAAATTTCATCCTAAACGATCGTTAGATCGTACAGACGAACTACATTAAAAATTGCTCTAAAAAATGTTTCATATCATGCAAACTGAATTTAACACACATCGTCTAGTACGAAAATTTTCGTCCCGGACGATTTCCACACATTTTTGAATTTTTGAATTTTTTATTGAAGAAAAACAAACAAAACATTCAAAACACAGAAAACAAAGACAAAACCACAGACTCTAAAATAAACTCAATCAAAACACTCAAAAATCACAAAATTCAAAACACAAATCAAAGACAAATAAACTAAGAAAATATAAATATCAATGCTACAAAAACATTTTTATTTAAGCATTCAAATCAATAACACCAAGCCTTGTTCTTAATGTACTGAAGGTATCAAAGGCTAAAGGTTTTGTAAAAGAGTCTGCAAGTTGATTTTCAGTTGAAACATGTGTGAGTTTAATTTCTCCCTTGGATACATGATCCGTTATGAAATGATGCCTTATGTCAATGTGTTTGGTTCTAGAATATTGAATAGGATTTTTAGAAATACAAATAGCATTAGTATTGTCACAATAAATTGGAATAGTGCCTATAGATAATCCTAAATCAATCAACTGCTGTTTTAACCAAAGTACTTGTGCCACACAACTTCCTAATGCAATGTATTCTGCTTCTGCAGTAGATAGTGCCAGTGAATTTTGTTTTTTACTAGACCATGAAACTAATGAATTGACATGTTCCAGAAGTGCTTTTCCTATCCACTCTACAGCCTGCAAAGTCAGAATCTGAGTAACCAATAATTTCAAATGAAGATCTAAACTTAGGATACCAAATCCCTAAGTTTTGAGTTCCTAGTAAATATCTTAAAATCCTTTTCACTATTGTCAAATATTATTCTTTTGGATCTGATTGAAATCTAGCACATATGCAGACACTAAACATAATATCTGGTCGGCTAGCAGTCAAGTAAAGTAAAGATCCAATTATCCCTCTAAATTTCTTTTGATCAACAGATTTTCCCTTAAGGTCCTTATCCATCTGAACTGAGGAACTCATTGGTGTACTAACAGGTTTAGCATTGTCCATTTCATATTTTTTGAGGATGTTCTTAATATATTTAGTTTGACTAAGAAATGTACCTTCCTCAAGTTGCTTAATGCTAAATCCTAGAAAGTAATTTAAATCTCTCATTAGACTCATTTCAAATTCACTACTCATTATTTTAGAAAAATCATCACAAAGATTTTTATTTGAAGATCCAAAGATGATGTCATCCACATAAATTTGAACAATAAGTATATCCTTTCCAAATTTCCTTAAAAAGAGAATTGTATCCACACTTCCTTTTTCAAAAGATCTTTCAAGTAGGAAGGTGCTCAACCTCTCATACCAAGCCCTAGGTGCCTGTTTCAATCCATATAATGCCTTTTTTAACTTAAAAACATGATTTGGATATTTAGAATTTTCAAAACCTAGAGGTTGTTCTACAAAAACATCTTCCTCAATTACCCCATTTAAAAAGGCACTCTTGACATCCATTTGAAACAATTTAAAACCTTTAAAATAGGCAAAGGCTAGTAAAATCCTAATTGCTTCAAGTCTAGCTACAGGGGCAAAAGTCTCCTCAAAATCTATTCCTTCAATTTGATTATACCCCTTAGCAACTAATCTAGCCTTATTTCTAATGACTACTCCTGAGTCATTCATTTTATTTTTGAATACCCACTTGGTTCCAACAACACTTTGATCTTTTGGCCTTGTAATTAATTCCCAAACTTTATTTCTTACAAATTGATTTAACTCTTCTTGCATGGCCAATATCCAAAATTCATCAGAAAGTGCTTGATCAATGTTAGTGGGTTCAATAGTTGAAATAAAGGCTGAATGATTGACTTCCTTGTTTAATCCACGCCTAGTTCTAACACCCTCACTTGGTTCACCTATAATCAATTCCTTTGGGTGGTTTTTAGAAAATCTCAAATCTCTAGGCAAAAGGTTTTCTCTTTCCAAATTTTCTTCCACATTTTCTTCCAAATTTAATCTATCAATCTTTTGGGAGTTTTCTTCAATCTCTTCTTCAACAACATTTGGCTCTTCCAAATTTCCAGATTCATCAAACACAACATGTGTGGTTTCTTCAATGACTAAAGTTCTTTTGTTGAATACCCTATAAGATTTTCCAACACTTGAATATCCAACAAAAATTCCTTCATCTGATTTTGGATCAAATTTTCCTAAGGCAAATTTTCTATTATTATGTATGAACACCTTGCAACCAAATACATGCAAATGAGACAAATTAGGTGTTCTACCTTTTAGCAACTCATAGGGTATTTTATTCAAATTTGATCTCAAATTCACCCTATTCAGAACATAACATGCAGTGCTAACCGCCTCAGCCAAAAAATATCTAGGAAGTGAGTATTCTGCCAACTTTACTCGGGCGGCTTCTATTAATAATCTGTTTTTCCTTTTAACTACCCTATTTTGTTGAGGGGTTCTAGATGCAGAAAAATTGTGATCAATCCCTTTTTCTTTACAGAAATTTTCAAATCTTTCTTTTTCAAATTCTCCTCCATGATCACTTTGTATAGAAATTATTTCACTCCCTAGTTTTCTTTGAATCCAAGTAGAAAAATTTCTGAATTCCTCAAACGATTCACTCTTATGAAAAAGAAATCTAACCCAAGTGAATCTTGAGAAATCATCCACTATAATAAATCCGTATACCTTCCCTCCTAGACTTACAGTTCCTACAGGTCCAAAAAGATTCATGTGTAGAATTTCTAAAGGTTTACTGGTCCTAAGATCTTTATTGGACTTAAAAGAGGACTTCACTTATTTTCTTAATTGACATGCATCACAAAGGTGGTCCTTAGTAAAGTCTAGTTTTGGTATACCTCTCACTAAGTTCTTTTGGGTAATTCTTCTAAGGTTTTTCATACTAGAATGACAAAGTCTCCTATGTCAAAGCCATGATTCATCAGAACCAGTTTTTAAACAAAAAGCAGTAGGAGATTGAATACAATTTAAATCTAGCATGTAAATATTGTTTACCCTTTTTTCCATTTAAAATATTTTTCCCATTTAGGCTTATTATGCAGCTAGTAGGTAAAAATTTTATATTATAGCCCTTATCACATAGCTGACTTATGCTTAACAAATTATGTTTTAAGCCTTCAACTAATAACACATTGTCTATGTAAAAGTTTTTCAAATTTCCAATCATACTTGATCCAACCACTTTCTTTGTGATATTATCTCCAAGTGTAACCTTGCCTCCACTCCTGGCTTCCAGCGTTATGAATTGAGCAATATCTCCAGTCATATGCTTTGAACATCCGCTGTCCAGGTACCATATGCTCTCACGAGGTCTTGTATGAGAGCACTCCTGCAAAATTCTCAAATGTTAGACCTGGGAACCCAAAC
Organism: Dendrobium huoshanense; assembly: GCA_016618105.1. Lineage (NCBI taxonomy): Eukaryota > Viridiplantae > Streptophyta > Magnoliopsida > Asparagales > Orchidaceae > Dendrobium > Dendrobium huoshanense. The sequence goes on from CM028347.1 coordinate 48,562,782, forward strand.
AAGTTTGGGTTTACCTTTATGAAATTTATAATCAAATGCATGTATGATATGTCTAGGTTTATGCATCTTAGTTCTCCACACCAAATTAGTTTTTATTTTTAAAGTGCAGGTGTGAGATATATGTCCCAAAAATCCACAATTATTATATTTAACATTAGGAAAAATATTCCTATGTTTTCTTCCATATGATTATCTTCTAAGGTATTTCATGAATTTAGGATAATATTTAGGATTTGTAAAATCTTCAAGTTTAGGGGGGTTCCTATTATCCTCGAGAGCTCTTATTGTGAGTTTGTAAAATGAATTCATATCTTTCAAGATTCGATTGGTATAATTGATTCTATGTGTCTTGCTCTCAGATTCATCCTTAAAATTCTTAAATTCTTTTTCAAGTTCAGCATAGGATGATTTTAAATTCTCAAAATTCTTATTCAAGTCATCATATTCATCAAGAAGTTTCATGTGGTTGTTATCTATTAATGCATGATCTTTCCTAAGGATTTCATGATCCTTCTTAAGCTCTTCTAATTCAAAACATACACTAGCATGCATCTTTTTCATTTTCCTATATGCATCATGCATGTGTTCAGAAACTTCAAATAATTCATCATAAGTTAAGTCACATACCTATTCTTGATCTGATTGTTCAACATTATCTGCCATCAAGCAAAGGTTGGTGACTTCTTCTTCTTTTTCAGTCTCAGATGAATTTGAAGCTGAGTCCGCCAAGAAAGCTCTTTGAAACTTCTTCTTGCCCTTCTTTACCATTGGTTTTTCCTCTACCTTCTCCTTGCTAGGAGTGGCTTTGAGTTTTGGGCAATCAGTCTTGATATGACCTGGTTTCTTGCATTCATAACAAATCACTTCATTAGAAACCTTTCAATTCTTATCATACTTACCTCTATTCCATTGTTGGCATCTCTTCTGCTTCCTCTTTAAAAAGCTTCTGAATTATCTAGTCATCAATGCAATATCGTCTTCATCCTCAGGTTGTGAGTGTTCACTCTCTGACTCTTCCACTTTCAGTGCAATATTCTTTTCCTTTCGTGGTTCACCTGCATCAATCTTTCTTTGACTTACTCCTTGCTCACAGGCAATGAGTGAACCAAGAAGATTGTCAATGGAGTAAATATTGAGATCTTTAGACTCTGTAATTACAGTAATTTTAGCATCATAAACAGTAGGTAAACATCGAAGAATTTTATTGACTATTTCAACATTAGTTAATTCTCTACCAAGTGCATGCAAAGAAGTGACAATTTATGTGAATCTTGTGTACATGTCTGAAATATATTCATTTGGTTTCATGCGAAACAATTCATAGTCATGTAACAAGATATTGAGTCTTGATTGCTTAACCTCATTTGTCCCTTCATAAGTTATACAAAGTCTATCCCATATGTCCTTTCCGCTTTTACAAGTGGAAACCCGCATGTAGTCTTCAGATTTTAAAGCACAAAAGAAATTGTTTAAACATTTGGCATTTAATTATGCTAAGTCACGTTCTTCTATAGTCCAATCTATATAAGGTGTTTCTACCATAACTCCGTCAACTAATCTAGTTGGTTTTGTGTAACCTTCCTGGACTAGCATCCACATACGATAATCAAGTGACTGTAATAAAGTAGACATGCGTGTTTTCCAAAAATCAAAAGGAATATTGTTAAATAGTGGAGGTCTAGTTATAGAGTAACCCTCAGGTGTGTTTTGATTTCCAAATGTAGCCATCTACGTTAATCAAAAAGTAGTTAAAACTTATGATTTTGAAACGATGCTCTGATACCACTTGTTGAGTCTAGTAATTAGGTTGTTAAGCCTAAGTTAATGTCCCAAAGGCTACCAAGAGGGGGGTGAATTGGTAGTTTAAAAATTTTAAGCCCTCTTTTAAAATTATGTTGAACCGAAATAAAAATTGTTTCTTTTAAGTTTTGTAGAAAAAGTTTTTCAACCACAGAGTTTTTAAGACTTAAAAAAAATAAAATGCGGAAACGTAAAAACTGTAAAGTAAATGACACCAGATTTATAGTGGTTCGGTTTATAACCAGACCTACATCCACTCCCCGGAGGCACCCTCTGATTATTGCACTAATACCACAAAGTGACTCTCCTTTTGCACCCACAGCAAGGTGGAGAAGACTTTACAAACACACTCTTTTCACCACTACCCAGTGCGGTAGAGAACCGTCGTCCTTTTACACAATCCCCAGTGTTGGCAGAGAACCATCCGTCCTTTCACACTCTCCTAGTGTGGGCAGAGAACCCTTCCGTCCTTTCACACTCTCCTAGTGTGGGCAGAGAACCCTACCGTCCTTTCACACTCTCCTAGTGTGGACAGAGAACCCTACAGTTGTTCACACTATCCAAGTGTAGGAAGCGATCCTTTTGGGTATTCATACTCTCCAAGTGTCGGCAGTGAACCGGATATTCTTGACATATCTTCTCACAAGAAATCTAGAAGGAAGAAAGAAAAGAGTGAAGTAATCCCAATTCATAAGTAGAGATTCTTACCTTTGAACTCCAAGTGAAGCCTTCACGCTCCAGTGGTAGGAATTCTCCTTTGAATGCACTCTCACACTCTCTCCTTTGCTATTCTCTCAAGAGGCACAAAGATCAAATGACAAAACGATTTGGTGGCAGTCTAATTTGGACTATTTATTCAAAAGATAAGAAAAACCGTCCAAAAACTGCAAGTTTTCAATTCTGTACGCAGTGGATCGTCCCTTACGATCGTGGATCGTCCTGGACGATTTTACTTAAATGCTTTGAAACGACCCTATTTGTATATATGTACGAAATGTCTTCGTACACACGGATCGTCCCATATGAACTAAGTTCATCTCGTACGAATGGTTATTACTAGGTCGGTCTAGAAAACTGCTGAAAATCATTCTAAGTTGGTTAATCATCTGGACGAAAATTGGTTCGTCTAGACAAAATTTTTATAGAGAGCAGATCATTTTCTGATGATAATTAATTTCGTCTGGACGAAAATTTTACAAAGACCAGATCGTCCTGGACGATAATTAATTTCGTCTGGACGAAAATTTTACAGAGAGCAACTCGTTTTCTGACGATAATTAATTTCATCTGGACAAAAATTTTACAGAGACCAGATCGTCCTGGATGATAATTAATTTTGTCTGGACAAAAATTTTACAGAGAGTAACTCATTTTCTGATGATAATTAATTTCGTTTGGACAAAAATTTTACAGAGACCAGATCGTCCTGGATGATAATTAAATTCATCCCGGACGAATAGGACTTAGAAAATTTTTCAAGCCAGTTCCTATTCGTTATATGTGCTCAATAGGAGATAACTGTCTGATCGTCCCGTACGGTCTGATATCATCCCGTACGATCAGTATAACTTAAATATGATCTCCTTATGTGTGTGTGTATGTTTTTATTCACTCAATTACAATCGCTCCCTTTCAAATTTAATTCAAAGAAAAATATAAGCTTCAAATTAATAAAGTATCTCATGTTGAATTTGATTTGAAGTTTTCATAGTCTGGAGTCTGATTTTCCTGAAATGTTAGTACACAGAAGAGCAAATACAAATCTTCTAAAATTTTTAGGAGATAACTACACATTTGAACAATAATGTTTGGAATCATCAAAACTATACAAGTTGTAAAAATGTAAAGCATGCAAATAGCAACTATTTTAACAATGAGTAGAAAACTTTCACACCCTCACGAGCTCACGTATCCAGGCGAAAACAAAAAATGACACACAATCACCAAAAAACTAGGAAAAGAAAGCAATCCTAAAGGCGATCAACTCATCACATCAAATATTAATCAATTAATAAATGTCCATAGGCAAAGTTTCCTTGACAACAACCTGGATTGTAAAGTGGCTGGGCACCACTGACCAGAATTTTGCAGAAAGTAAAGTGGCCGGGCCCTACTGACAACAACCTGGATTCTAAACCTAGTAATGACGCAAGTAATTTTTTGAGTGGGATACTCTCAATCTTCAAGTCTTCAATCTTGTTCTCCTTTGGACTCCTTTTCTTCAAACTTCTTGGATTCTTCGTGGTGAACTACCCAAATGGATAAGAGGGCACTTCCCTTTTATGGGGAAGGCCACTCTTTCCTCTTTGGGTATAAGAGAAGTGTGATCCAAATTTGGATTTCCAAATGGAAAAAGGAATACTTCCTCTTTGGAATCCAAGCTTTGGACCTATGTATCCCAACTCAAAATTAATATTCACAACACTTAATAATTACACAAATTACATTTATATCAAAGATAAAATCTAGACTCACCTGCAGGGTTATCCTAAGCAGTTAATAAATGATAAGCAGTTATTCCCAAGCAGTTATATATTTGCAAAAAGGAAAGTAAAACACACTGGCCACGCACTTTTTATTATTTGGGGGCTTTAGCAGCTGAAGCACCTGTGCAAGCATTTATAACATTAATAAATTTTTATTGATTTAGCCCCCTTTTTCTGCCCTGCATGAGCGTGACCACCTACAGAATACTATGTGAACATCCAGATCGTACCTAACCTAAGGGTAATCTAGTCGTCAAACACATCAATCCATTCACAGAGTACAAAAAAAAAAGTAAACAGACACAGCAAAGTAATTTCATCCACAACATGCAGTGAAAACTACGAAAAATCTGGCACACAGCAATAAAGTAAACACCGGCCTAACCTAGATCTAGAGTTGGTTGTCCTAGCACATCATCTAAGGTGTGTGTAAAAGGTCGTGTGGCTGGGGTAAATCCTAAATTCGGTGATTAATCAAAGTTGTCTAAAGTTCTGGATTTGTTAAGGCTTAAAAGGGAGATTTGAGTTAAACTTTAAATATTAATAAATTAGGAATTTTAATTAAATGTATTTTAAAAGTTAATTGATTGCTACCTTTGTTTCACACCGAGGCCGTGAAGTTTATTTCACCTTCCTTGGGGCTAAACTAATAGTCTCGTAGGCCTGGGTTACCCAGTAGCAGTCGGGGTTAATTAAATTATTTTAAATTGGTTGGAAACACAGGAGTAAATTAATATTAAGGGGAATTAATTACTGATTTTAATGGGTTGGTTGAGAATTTTAATAACCTATTAAAAGAATTTTAGAGGTTGGAGAAGTTAACAGATTTTAAAGGAGTATCCAGATATGTTAACTAAGGGGTCAAAATTTGACTTTCAAAATTTGAGTGAATCTTAAGGGTTTCAGATTTTTATTAAATACTAGACCTAATTATGAGTTGTTAGATAGGTGGGACACTTAACTTGGAGTTTTTTATGAAAAGTTATGATTTTTAGAAGTTCTGACCCGCTTTGACCTAAGGTCACCTAAGATGTTGAGTCCTTGACTTTGACCAAATTATGGAGGTTTAATATTTTTAGGGAATGATAGATTCTAATTGGAGTCATTATCCATTAAGTTTGATTATGCAAAATTTTCCATAATTAACAGTGAATTTTAGAAATTCTACATGTTCGTAGGGATTATCAAACTATCTCAACTAAGGGAGCTGCTTAAGGATTTGAACCCAAATGAGCCCTAAACTCCTTGGGATCAATTCCAAATGTCATAAATGACCTAAGGACAGATCAACAAGTGTTTAAAACCCTTTTGGGATTTTTTAAGATTAATTAAAATTGATTAAACCCTAATTACCTAAGGGTCAAGTTAAGACAAATCTAGAGATCAATTTAAGAGGGTTTCAATTCTTATTGATTAGGGGATTAATCAGGGACAATTAAGGACATTTTGATGGATTTTATAAGTTAAGAATAGTTCATTATCAATTGATTAGGGTTAACAGGCCATTTCTAATAAGGATTTTTGAGGCTCCTACTTGGGGAAACAAATAAACTCCAAATTTGATGAATTTTGGATCATAGGATCACCTAATCCTAAGGACTAAACCCACTAAATTTGAGCTCAAATAAAGTACTCTAAGATGGTTAACCAAACCACCAAAGGTGAGCTCTAAGTCACCTTCAAATCACTATAGGGGTTTATCCTAGGCTTGGATTGTGGCAAAATCAATGGCTCTACACTCCTCATCCTACAAATCATCAACACACCAAAAATCACACCCTAAATCCCATTGAGTAGGTCTATATCCCCTTTTAAATTTAAGGGTCAAACCATGATCCTTAGACTTAAAAATTAGGGAAAATGCCCTTGAACAACTTAAAATGGGGAGATAAATTTGGACATGTTAGAAACATGCCCAATTTCAATCTCCCAAAATTCCATACCTGGTGGACTTGTATTTAAAAAGTAATTAAGGAAATTCATAAAATGCTCAAATTGAAATTAAGCCTAACACTGACCTAACCAGGGTCTGGAACCATAGGGCTTTTGTTGATCTCTCTGAGACCTTTCCAATGAGCCCAAGAACACCTAATTTGGACAAGTGTGCAGGGAGTTATAAATTTTTGAAGTTCCCTTGAATTTCTGGATTTAATAATCCAGCAATTACACAGTCAGCAGGCCTTTAACACGCGCCACGCGCTGATTGGCCAAGCAATGATTGGCGCTAACGGTTAACGGCCGGGTTAACCACAGCTGTTGGATGGCGGATTGGATGGCTGAGATTAACGGTGCTTCGATACCGCGGGATCTAATCCGAGCCGTTGATCAAGATCAATGGCTGAGATTTCGTCTTCAACCTCCTGCGCGTATCCGAGACCGTAGAGCTTCTCCGGCTTGATCCGAGCGATCCTGCCAGCGAACTCCGATGAAATTTCACAGGGAGGATCAGGACGATGGAAACCTTCAATCCAACGGTGGAGATCCGTTGGGGTAAGGGTTTCCTTCACACTTGACCGGACTACCTAGCTAGGGAGCTCGGGATGGAGGGATTACCACAGAGAAGGCATCAACGAATGAGCTTCTCTATCAGGAAGCTTCAGGGGACGATGGCAAACAGTTCTCCTTCGGAGGTTGGGACCGGAGGATGACCGGAGGTGCGACTTCAAGCGGGATGCCGAAAGCTTTCACGGGCGCTTGCTCGAACGGAAGGAGGGATTGATCTGGGAGCTCAGAGGAAGCGTGTGGGAGTTCGAAGGAGCTCTGGGAATTGATCGAGAGCGAATGCCAATGCCTCTTACGGTCTCGAGAACTCGAGGCTATTCGGCCACCTTTTGCGAGCTTGGACGACCGAGATTAAGCTGGAGAGGGCTCGGATCGCTGCCAGGTGGATGATGGCGACGTCTTATGGAGATCGTGGGGATCAAACTGGTGGACAGTAGCCTTGAGCCAGGAGTTATCTGGGGGGACCACCGGAACTCGTTTTCCATTGGTTCTGACCCCCGCTGGCAATGGTCTGGGTCGGGTTGACTGGGAGAGATCGATGGGGACATGGTGGAGCTAAGGGTGGAGTCAATTTGGCCTGGGAATGTCTGGATTGAACTGGTGGTTGGGTCGGACCCAAACCTGCTCGATTTAAGTCGAATTGAGCTTGATCCAGGTTAGGTCAAACCCTGGGTTTGGTATGGGAGATAGGACTGGGTCTGGTGCACCCAATGCAAGTGGCAATTGGATCCAATTTGGTCTGGGTTAAAAGATGGCTCGGGTTGATCCAAATCTGCTCGGTTCGGGTCGATTTGGGCTCAACCCAGGTCAGGCCAGACCCTGGGCTTGAGGTGGGAAGTGGGTCTGGGTCTAGTGGACCCAATGAAAGTGGCAATTGGGTCCAATTTGGTCTGAGTTGGAAGATGGCTCAGGTCCAAGTATTTTTGGCTACTTTTGGTTAGCCTAAAACCTGACCCAGGTTAACTAAAGGCATGGGCTGGCTGGAGGAGATGTGTTGGACCTAGGGCCACCTGTGGGAGGTGTTGATCAAGTTCAATTGGGTTTAGGTTGAGAGTTGGCTCAATCCCAAGTGATCTTGGGCACTTTGGGTTAGCCTAACTCTTGACCCAAGTGAGCCCAAGGGTTGGGCTGGTCAAAGAAGGTGTATTGGGTCAATGGGAACCCAATGATACCATGATTTGGATTCAATTTGATTAAGGTTAAGAGATGGCTCAAGGGAGACCTCTCTTTGGTCACTTGGGTCAAGCCATGTGGCTAACCCAAGTGAGCCCAAGGGTTGGGTCTCCAAGAGAGGTCTCTTGGGTACCCAAGGGGTCATCCCTTGCATTCAAAAAGAATTGGAATGGACTTGATTCAAAGATTTGAAAGAGAAGGGGTGTATGGGTTAATGGGTCAAACTTGGTTGACTTGGTCAACAAGGTTGATCCAAGGTCTGGGTTTGGGCTCAACAAGTTAGGTTCAATGTTTGAAACTTGTTGAAAGTGGTTTCAAAGAGTTTGGAATTGATTTGTGTTGAAATGGGCATTTGAAATCCCATAAGGGTATTTTGATCAATTTTGACCCATTGGTCAACTAGGGTCAAAAATGGGTCTGAAAAATACAGTTTGCTGCTCAATGGATTACAATCAAGAGTCTGGCAGTGATTGGAGGCTTTGATAAGGACTCCAAGATCAAGATCTTCAAGGTGTTAGGTCCAATGACATAGGCTGTAATTATTTGAAGGTTTTACAGCCTTTGGATTTTAATCCAGATTCTGGAGTTAGAGACCTCAGAACGGGCTCAAAATTGGAGAGTAACCTCTAGGGACATGTATTATCACTTTGTAGGTGATAGACCCTGAATCAGAGGCCATTTGACTAGGTTTTGAAATGTTTAAAAAAATCTTTGAAAAAGGTTTCTAGGACAGGGCCTTAAGACTTTGGATTTGAGTCTGGATTTCTGGATTTGGAATGGATTTTAAGTTTGAATGATTAATGTTGGAGTATCCAAATCATTCACAATCATGTGGCGATTGTTAATGAATGGATAGGGTCAAAGCTAGATTAAAGGTGGGATCAAAGTCTAAGTTGAAGTTTGGATTGTCAAATTGATTAGATCAAAATTTGGGTATGTTTGAAGCTTGAATTAATTTGGATTTGAACTGATGAAGTTTAAGATTTGAATCAATCAAGGGTAGGGATTGATTTGAGTCTAGATTGGTCCTAAGATCTAGAGGGGTTCTTAGATCTAGGATCTATAGGGGCTCTAGAATTTGAGATATAAGAGAATCCTAAGCTCTAGAGTAGGCCCTAAGGTCTAGCTCTATGAAAGGATCTTAAGGTCTAGAGTGGATCCTAAGGTCTGGCTCTAGGAAAGGATCTAAAGGTCTAGAGTGGATCCTAGGATCTAAAATTAATCTGGAGTTTGGAAGGGCCTTAGTGACCTCATATCAAAAATGAGGTCAACAAATGGACCCCCAATGTGTGTGGTAGGAGGAACTTCTGCTGCACACATTGGCGTTGACCGAATAGAAATAGAATATTAATAGCCAACCTCAGGTCTACAGGATGCTAATAAAAGGCTTACACCTATTAGACAAGGAAACTGGAAAAACCAAGGTAGGGAATACCTAGCCTTGGGTCTAAGGAAGGGCATCACCCAACCTTAGGCCTATAGGATGCTGATAGAAGACTTACTCCAAATAGGAAAATTAACTGGAAACCAAGGTAGGGATTACCTAGCCTTGGGTCTAAGGAAAGGCATCACCCAATCTTAGGCCTATAGGATGCTGATAGAAGACTTACTCCAAATAGGCAAATTAACTGGCAAACTAGGATGGTGCCACGGAGGGCGTACTCCACCACTAGCAAATGGTCATGTGGGGAGAAAACTTGCTCCACACAGAGGACCAAAACTGGCAAACTAGGATGGTGCCACTAAGGGAGTACTCCACCACTAGTGAATGGTCATGAGGGGAGGAAACTTGCTCCACACAGAGGACCAAAACTGGCAAACTAGGATGGTGCCATGGAGGGCGTACTCCACCACTAGCGAATGGTCATGTGGGGAGGAAACTTGCTCCACACAGAGGACCGAAACTGGCAAACTAGGATGGTGCCACGGAGGGCGTACTCCACCACTAGCGAATGGTCTTGTGGGGAGGAAACTTGCTCCATAAAAAGGACCGAAACTAGCAATCTAGGATGGTTCCACGGAGGTCGTACTCCACCACTAGCGAATGTTCATGTGGGGAGGAAACTTGCTCCACACAGAGGTCCAAAACTGGCAAACTAGGATGGTGCCACGGAGGGCGTACTCCACCGCTAGCGAATGGTCATGTGGGGAGGAAACTTGCTCCACACAGAGGACCGAAACTAGCAAACTAGGATGGTGCCACTGAGGGCATACTCCACCACTAGCGAATGGTCATGTGGGGAGAAAACTTGCTCCATACAGAGAACCGAAACTGGAAAACTAGGATGGTGCCACAGAGGGCGTACTCCACCACTAGCGAATCGTCATGTGGGGAGGAAACTTGCTCCACACAGAGGACCGAAACTGGCAAACTAGGATGGTTCCACGGAGGGCGTACTCCACCACTAGCGAATGGTCAAGTGGGGAGGAAACTTGCTCCACACAGAGGACCGAAACTGGCAAACAAGGATGGTGCCACGGAGGGCGTACTCCACCACTAGCGAATGGTGCGATCCTAAGGGAGGGAACGATCCGACCCTAAGGAGAAGGCAAAAAAGTGTTAAAAGTAAAAGAATTTAAAAAGGAAAGAACTGAGTTGCGAATCAAGAAGAAAATTTTATTAATTGATAAAATGAGCTACATCAAGCATAGTATTTCTTAAGGAAACGCCCATTGACATGTAGCATCGGGTGATTTCCTTTACAATCTACTAACTGATATGAGCCTCCTTCGAAGATAGTCTCTATAATGAAAAGGCCTCCTCAAGTGGGTTCAAATTTACCTCCCAACTTTCGATGGGCTAAGATAGGCCTCCGAAGGACCAACACCAAGTCTCCTACTTGGAAGGTCCTAGGTCGCACTAGCTTATCATGGGCTTGAACCATACGGGACTTATATAACTCTAAACTTTGTTGAGCTTGGAGACATCGCTCTTCAAGGCCTTCGAGTTCTTCCAACCGCAGTTTTGCATTTTGTTCATTTGTGATCTGATTCTGAACTTCAATTCTAAGCGAAGGGATTTGTATTTCCAAGGGTAGAATGGAATCAGATCCATATACTAGTGCAAACGGTGTGGATTGAGTCGGGGTTCTATAAAAGGTACGATAAGCCCACAAAGCTTCCACCAACCGCTCATCCCACTATCGTTTGTTATCATCAAGGGTCTTTTTAATAATTTGCACCAAGGTTTTGTTGAAGGCCTCGTCTAATCCATTTGCCCGAGGGTAATAGATCGTCGAGTATCTCCAATCAATATTATGACGTCTTACAAAACGGTTGATTTTTGTAGACTTGAATGCGGACCCATTATCAGATATGATTCTGCGGGGTACGCCGAATCGATATATGATATGATCACGAAAGAATTTTAAGACATGGTTTGATGTTACGTTGTAGGGGAATTACTTTCGCCCACTTCGAAAAGTAATAAGTTAGTGCTAATATGAAACGATGACCTCTCGCGGAGGGAGGGTCAATCGGCCCAATGATATCTGTGCCCCAACTCTCGAAGGGCCACGAGGTTATCGTAGGGTGTAACACATTAGGCGGTTGATGTAAAACCATACCATGGACCTGACATTGATGACAGTGCTTTGCAGTATTCATGCAATCGTCAATCTTTGTAGGCCAGTAGTATCCAAGTCTTTTAATTTTCAATTTCATTTTTGGACCCGATTGATGTGCACCGCATAGTCCTGAATGAACCGCATTAACAATCTTCAAGGCTTCTCGCTTGTCCAAACAACACAGCCACATGTGATCGAAGGACCAACGATATAACAAATTGTTGACTAGTGCGTATGATAGGGCACGTTTCTTAATCTGGTTGGAGAGTGGCTTCTCTTGGGGAAGCTTCCCTTCTTTAAAGTAATCGATTAAGGGTCATCTCCAATCACCTTCTTTGTCGGTTGTCGAAGAGGCAGAAAGGATCTGAAGGGGAGTCTTACTGATGTGTTCCAAATCTATAAGAGAGATGGCTTTACGACCCTGAATCTCTTTAGGGATGGAATCCTCCTCAGGACATGCAAATTCCTTTGCAAGTTTTTCTAGGGCTTCCGCTACGGAGTAACTTCCACGGGGAACCCTATACAAAGTGGCGGTAGGAATTTGTTCCAACAAGTGAAGTGTGTACTGGTGGTATCTTACGAGATTAGGATTCAAGACTTTATAAGTTCCGGCCACTTGGTTAATCACCAACTGGGAATCTCCAAAGATCTTAATCTCTTTAATTTCCATTAGAATTGCAAGTTCCAAACTGGTTATCAGAGCTTCGTATTCAGCTTTGTTATTTGTGCAGGGCTCCAATAAATGGTAGGAAAAATGCATCATTCATTTTTCCGGCGTTATGAAAATTAGACCGACTCCAGCCTTTCAAGGAATTATAGATTGTTGGGTTGTATTCCTACGAGAGGATGCTACTCCATCAAAATACAATTCTCAGACGTCCTCTCCAGATTCCCTCAAACTCATGATTTGTTAGTCGGGTAGATCATCGTTCAGAGGAGAATTTGCCGGCAGCGGGTGTGCCGCCAGAAAAATGGCAACGGCTTGTCCTTTCACAGCACAAAGAGGAGTGAAAGTAATCTCAAATTGCAGTAATATCATAGACCAACGGGCTAAACATCCTGACAACGTAAGTCGGGTCATAAGATATTGCAAAGGATTAACTCTTGAAATCAAGTTGATTGAGTGGGAGAGCATGTAGTGCCTCAGTTTCTGAGCTACAAAAACCAAAGCAAGACAATGCTTCTCAATTGATGGGTATCGAATTTCAGTAGGAAGAATTCTTTGACTAAGGTAATAGAGAGCATTCTCCTTCCCTTCGTCGTTGACTTGAGCCAACAGGGCGCCTAAAGACTCATCTAAGGCTGCAGTGTAGAGAATTAACGGCTTTTCCGGGATTAGAGCTGCCAAAACTGGCGGATTAGAAAGGTATTGTTTAATGTTATCGAAAGCATTTTGGCACTTCTCGTCCCATACAAATTTAGTGTCTTTTTTCACAAGGACAGAAAAGGGTTGACATCTCCCGGAAAGATTAGAAATAAACCTCCTTATATACGCCAATCTACCTTGTAGAGATCTTAACTGGGAAAGGCTCTTAGGAGATGGCATATTTAAGATGGATTCGATTTTAGCAGGGTCGATCTCGATTCCGCGGTGCCTCACTACGAATCCTAAGAATTTCCCTGAGGCGACACCGAAGGCACACTTCAAGGGATTCATTTTCAAATCGTAGTGGCCCAACCGTTCAAATACAACTCTTAAGTTGTACAGGTGAGCCTCTTTGAATTTGCTCTTGACAACTAAATCGTCAATATAGCACTCAACTTGATTGTGAATTAAGTTGTCAAAGATACGGGTCATGGCCCGTTGGTAGGTTGCCCTGGCATTCTTTAATCCAAATGGCATCACCTTGTAACAAAAGATTTCAATAGGGGTTCTGAACGCAATATTTCTCTCATCTTCTGGGGCCATCTTGATTTGGTTATAACCCGATGAGCCATCCGTGAATGAGAAAATGGTATGTGAGGAGGCAATGTCCACCATGAGTTCTGGTATTGGTAAAGGGAACTCTTCCTTAGGACATGCCTTATTCAGATCCCTATAATCGACGCAAATCCGAATTTGACCATTTTTCTTTCGGACCGGCACGATGCTGGCCACCCAAGAAGGGTATTGTTCCTCTCGAATAAACCCAGCTTCGGCCAATTTCTTAACTTCAGAAATGACTTGTTGCTCGATTTCTAAGAGCATGCGTCGAGGAACTTGTTTGACAGGAATGACATCGTGCCAAACTCCAAGTTTATGAACCGCTACCTCAGCATGTAAACCTGGCATTTCGTCGTACGTCCAGGCAAAGCAATCCCTAAACTCAGACAAGAGTTGGATCAAATTTTTGGTTTCACCCTCACTCAGTAGAGCACTTATAAAGACTGGATGGGGGTCATCATCGGTTCCCAGGTTAATTTTTTTTAATTCATCGACTATCGATTTAATTTCTTCTTCTAATTCAGGGGGTGCATCCCGAACTTGAAGGTCATCGGGATCATCTAAAGTCTCCAAACAGAGCCCATCAAGAGCACAGAAAGGATCTGTAGGGACATTTGGCGATTCAAGATGGTAAGTTATATTAGGCAATACTCATCGTCATCGAATGAACTAACGGTTCCAAAGCCGATACCACTTGTAGGATTATACTTAATTTTTTCTTGCCAAATATTTTCATAGTATTTGGCCTGAACCTTAGTCCATCGGTATGGTACAGGACCTTTAGAGAAAGTAGTTTTTACACAAACAGGGAAGTAGTTGAAAGGTAATTTCATTAATTCATTAAAATCTTCCTCCTCAAGGGTTACATCACTTTCATCCCTCGCGGAGGAGGATCCAGGAAAGAATTTCTGGACTTTCTTTACTTCGCCGTTCAAGTTTGGGGCCACTTTAACTTCTAACCCTACAATCCTGCCAGCTGATAGTGGGGTCAAGAAAAGGGCCTCAATCCTTCTACTGAGATTTTCATACACTGTTAATTCAGGCTCGTCACTTTTCACATTTACAATTTCTTCATCAATGTCACTGTCCTCCTCTAAGGTGAGATCAAATTTTGGAGAAGTATTTGCTTTTTTATAATTGAGGGAGAAGGCAGCACCTTGGTCCTTGGACTCAATGTCGGAATCTGATTCCAAATCAATATAAACAGGTGTTGTTCTCCTCTCTGATGAAGCACGACCTCGACCTCGTGCCCTTAAGGCCATCCTCCCACCTCTTTGAGGTAATGTGTTTGGAGGCCTAAGGACAACAATATCAGAGTCGTCTTCACTACTTAATTGTATTATTTTTTGATCAATAACTTTTTCTTTTTCTTTCTCTTGATTGGACTTTTGTCCAACCAACTTCTCCTCAATTTCGATCTCTAACTTAGAACGGGACGAGGACCCTTTTGTAACAAAATATGTAGCATCTTCGTAGATCCCAATTTCTTGAATAGAAAATGGTTGCAGATCACCCTTAATCACGTGTTCAATGCCATCTCGTTGGTACTTGATGCATTGGTGAAGGGTAGATGGAACCATTCTATATTCATGAATCCAAGATCTACCTAAAAGGGCATTAAAAGATGTCGCCAAATCAATTATATGAAATTTAGCTTCAATTTTCAAGTCTCCTATTTGTAAGAGCAGGGTGATTGAACCTAAAGCCCTCTCGCCCTTTTCATTGAACTCACGAAGCACCAACCTATCGGTTGAGAGCTTGCTAGTATCAACTCTGAGGTATGCGAGGGTTTTTATATTCATTATGTTAACCGTTGCACCCGGATCAACGAGGACTCTTGATAACTTAAAATTTCCCACATCTACAGTGATGTAGAGGGGACGATTATGGTCAGCAATTCTCAAGAGCAAATCTTTATCTGAAAAGGTAACTCCAGGAACCTCTTTAAAGTATAATGCCTCACCTTTAGAAGTTGTAGCCAACTGGGTTAAGCAAATCTCGAGGTCGAGAAGCGCTTTAATTAAAGACTCCCTCATTTCTTTGGAGAGAAGGAGGGCGTCATAAATACTTAATTTTGCTGGCAACTTTCTAAGGTGGGCTAAAATGTTGTAATCAACCTTAGGAACGAAGGACTCAAAACTCGCAGGGATTAAAGGAAAGACTGGTTGTTGAGGGGAATTTGGATTCAGATCTTCGAAGGGAATTTGCTTTCCTTTCTCCTGAGGGGGAAGCCTAGGGGGTAAGACTTTTCCACCACGGAGTTGCACCTGCTCGATATCTTCGGGAGGGCAAACTAGGGCAGTGTCTATGCACACCATATGCGTTGGATCATCATTTCCCGAAAGCGAGTCAGAATCTGAAAGTTCTATCAAGATAGGATTTCCTTGAAAATTGATTTGAGGGAAATCACTTTCTGATAAAGCTTCACATTTGACCTCTTCTTGAATAGCTGATTCGGGAAGGTCAATTTCTTTGATATTAAGACTTTCTTCAGCGGAACTTTGATTTAAAACATGAGAGTGATCAATTTGCATTTCGTTTCCATGGTTAATCATCAAGACAGAAGCAGAAGGATATTTTTTATTCATCTTTTGACCCTTCTCCTTTGATGGGGCAAAGTAAAAATAAGATAATAAAAGAGGGGAGAGGGTTTTAACACCCCCATCCGCCATCCTAATACATCTCTCATCTACACACTTCTTCTCTACAAAATCAAATTCATTTTCTTTTAAGCATTTAACAGTAGTTCCTATGACTACTGGAGAGGAAAGTGGCTCAACATCCTCATGCGCAGCGTCCAGGTCAATTTTCCACATCAGGGCCTGGGCTATCGTAGTCAGCTATTGAGAAAGACGAAAAGACTTGTTAATCGACCTTTTAAGTGCCCGGGACAAAGCAATGTCCCAATCATCTTCAAAAAATTAAGGAGAGTTAAGAGGGTTACCTAAAATGGTTTTAATTGAAGCTTTCTCTATATCGACCAAGTATTCCTTAGGTATTATGATGTTACCTTGGGTGTAGTTCCTCTCAAGCCAATCTTTGAACACAACACAATCTTCAAGAGGGTGACTAAGCATCCGGTGATATGGACAATACTTGGGATCATCTTTCTTACTTTCATCTTCAGGCCTCCTGGCCTCTGGCAGCTGAAAATCTGGTTTCTTTAACAGACTCTTGAAAATCCTCTTAACTGATTCCCTCTTAAATGAATATGGTTTTGCCAATCTCTCTCTAAAAGGGACATAGATAGGGTCTCTATTGTATTGGGGAGTGACCTGAAAGGGCTGTCTCTAAGCTGGCTATGGCGGCGGTGGTGGAGGAACACTGGGCTGACTAACCATTGGCCTTTTTCCCTTGTCGACTGCCGACACTACTACCTTTTTCTCAAAAGTCTTAACCAATCTAGGACCTTTCTTGTCTTCAAACTGCTCTCGTAGGAATAGCATCTTATGAGCCTCTTCCTGCAAATTGCTAGCCTTATTAAGAAGTTTTTCAAAAAATTTAATGGTGAAACCCTTCAGGAGAAAAACAACAGGGCCGTGGATATTCTTAAGGAGGATTTCCACCGCATGTTGCTCTTGCAACTGGGGTTCACACTTCATCGAAAGGTTTCGCCACCTCAAGATGTACTCAACCAGAGACTCTCCCAGCTTTTGTTTTTCAACAACAAGATCGCCCACAGTAGTTCGTTGTTGCGCTCCAGAAAATCTTTTAAGGAAAAGGTTTTCTAGATCGCTAATGGTTTTTACTGAACAATTGGGCAGATCAGCGTACCATTCAAAAGCAATGCCGGATAGACTACTTATAAATTGGCAAAATAGTAGAGCATCTGACCCTCCCGCATTGCAACAACTTGCTCTAAAGTGGGCTAGATGTTGTCTCGAGTTATCTATTCCAGTGAAAATTTTAAAAGTTGGTGGCACAAAACCTTTTGGGTAAGGAACTGAATCATATTCTTCGGGGTAAGGTCTACCCATTAGAATAGATGTGGTTCCTTGAGAAAAGGCCAAGGCCTCCCTTACCTGGTCCTCAATCAGTTGCTTAATATCCTTCTGAGGCAGAGTTGAAGAAACAGGGGAAACTGTAGGTGCTGCTGGAGATGCCTCTAGTAGGCAAGTAGGAATCACTGGTGTTGACTTGGGGGGCTTCGGACTAGACTCTATCTTCCTAACCCTTTCCGTAATCTCTCGAGCCATTTGTTGAATCTTAAGTGAATCCTGCTATGACTTGTCAAATCTTTCTTGCATTTCTTTGACTTGTGACATTATAGTCGTCAACTGATTCTCCAAATCTTTAATATGCTCTTCACCCCTAGCCCTTAAGGACTCATCTGAATCAGACCCAGCAACTTGTGGGTCATCATCTTTAGCAAGCCGGCATCTACCAGGTTCGACCTCCTTATTGGAACCTCTAGTTTCGACCATGGAGATGCTACCAACATAATCATCTTCCTCTCTAAGGAGGTCATCTAGGTCTAGATCAAAAGAAGCCATTCCCTCTTTGTTTAACAGAATATTTCTTATTTCTTGAACTACCTCCTCAACCGGTCTATCCCCTATTGACTTAGGATCGAGGGGTAAGTATCCTTTGTACTCAGCCATATCAAACAATTCTTCAGAATCCAGGAGGGCAATGATTTCTGTAAGTTTCGGGTTAGGATCTGATTATGACTCTATAGCTAGCTCTTCTTCTATCTCAAGATCTAGGTCAATTCCTTCCTTCTCGACTGTCCTAAGATCGGTAGTCGAAGAAGTGGCATTCTCTACAGGGAGATTTAACTGGGACTCGTTGGAGTTGGAGGATGAACTTTGAGGTTCTTGGAGGTGGTGGTAAATTCTCCAACTTAGTCCTTTTTGTGCAAACTTCTTCTCAGGGGATTTGGGCCTCTTGCCCTTGATATCCATATGTTTTAGAGTTTCATTCCCCTTTGGTTTGACAACTACTGAGGCCAACCTTACATCTTTGGAAGGGGGTACCGTGGGTCTACCAACAGAATGGTGGCCTCTCTCGGACCCAATCAACACGATACCCTCCGTCTTGGAAGAAGGATGGCGTGGTGCCCAAAGGTATCCATCAACTAGTACTAAAGTGGCGGGCTATCTGACATATTTCTTATTTCTCTTAACAGGTTGTGGAGTCAGATTCTTCGCCTCAGACACCTCTTCCTTTAACACTTCTTTTTGGAAGCGATGAGAGATCACTCCCTTCAACTGTTTCATGTACTGCTCCTTCGTTTGCCCAGATTGTGCAGCACAGGTATGGATTATATTTCTCAAAGCCCTTGTTTTATGCAAATGCTTTTCTTTTGGAGTCTTTTTAGTCGAGTAGTTGACCGGGCATGGTGGGGAACGGGCTATCCTAGCTATCCTCTCCTCCCCTTGAGCAGAAGCTAAGGGATAGAAGCGGCTCCCTTTTAGAAGGGGAGAGGAGGCAGGAATAGGTAGCTCCTCATCAGCCTCAGGCTCTACTTGAGCTAAAGTCTTAATAGACATAATTCTCTTTGCCTTAGAAATCTTCTTCCTAAGTCTCCTCAAATAGTTATTCTTTTGATTCTTAGTGGAGAAGTTAAGTCCGAAACTAGATCTTTCCTCAAAAACAGACTTGATTTCAGTGGGAGGCTCAACAACTGGCTCAGGCTGTTTCTGGTCATCACTAATTACTAGCAAGGTGGGTGCAGATCCCACAATCAACTCAACCACTGGAGGAACTTCCTTACTGGCATCCAAACTAACAATCTGGTGTCCATCCATAGAAAGCTCAAGGGTACTGAATCCCATTCCAAAGATGATAATGCTCTCTTGGTCATTAACAGTTGAGGACAACTCTCGGTCGAAAGAGAAGATCAATTGGCCAACCATTTGAATTTTCTGAAAGTTAAAAAGAGGATTGAAATTAGATTTCTTTTTTAAAAGGAGCGAAAAAGAGTTTGTTATTTTAAAACTTAAGGCTTATAGAATAGTCTCAACCTTCCAACACATGCTGAGTGGTAAACAAAACACACCCAACACACTTTAGGAAGATAAATAGACTAAATACATGCCGAAAGGAAAGTTTTCTCAAAAGGTCAACATATGTTAGCCCATAAGATGATTGTATGGGGTAACATATGAAGATTTGGAACTTGGAGACAATTGTTATTATCTTGTTTTCCACATTTTGAAGGGGATTTGAATTTTAAATGATTTAAGATGGGGTTTTTTCCTACGGAATCCAAAACACAACGGACAGAGTTTCCCCTTGCTCGAAGGCTTATGGAGTTGTAAGAAAGACCCGAGTAAAGTAAATAGTCTAACCCTCCTTACTCCTAAAAATTCGAGGGGAGTAAAGGGGTCAAAGCTAAAATACTTCAAAACTTTCTTAATGTTGAAGATTTTTCAAACTCCTTTCAATCTTAAAAGGTTGGCATATTGAATGTGACATTTGTTAATCATAATTTTAAAAAGAATGCTTAGGGACCTGATTTGACATTGTCGCCTCATAGGAAATCCCAGGACAGAATGTCAAAATCAGGACGATTAAGTTAGCAAATGACAAATTTTGGGAGGTAGAACCTCTCTTTTAATGTTTTAAAATTGTTTTTTAGATGTTGGCCACACTCCCCCAAAAAAGAAATGGATTGAGGGACCAACGGAAGGAAGGTAGTTAAGACTACCGATGAAACAAAATTTCATTCTTATTAAAGATGGAGAGAGAGATTTGTCCCACCGGGCGTGGCATTTTTTTTGTTGGTAGAATTTTGAAAACACATTTTAAAAATATTAGTTTTCTTTGGGAATTTTAAAATTGAGATTTTAATTCTAATTCTAGAAGTCAAATCAGCTCGTTCGGAAAATTATATCACCCCGGAGGACGAAAATAAAATTCCATAACGATGTTCAGACTTAGAATCATGAAATTCATCTTGAATATCATAACTAGATTCTAAAGAGAACTTCACACGGCCTTGAGGGGACAAGGTAGAGTTCAGCTAAATAATACAGTTATGGTATTTAAGGAGTATGATTGTTGAATTCATATCCAAATCCTTATCAAAGAAGGATGTATCTCCCCAAAGGGAGATAACACCTTTCAATGATAATTCTTCAAATATGATAATGACAATCATTTTTTTAACATTTCCCAAAGAAATCTAAGAAGATTTTAAAAAAAGATTAATTTTGAAATCAGGTGTGTGTGGTTCCAAATCTCCTACGAGCGCAAGCCCCCGTAGTTAATTACATCGTAGGGAGACAGTGTCCAACTCTCGATTAAAATAAGAATGAAATTTTACTAGATTTTCTAGGAGTGATATAAAAAAAAATCGAATAGAATCTTTTGGAAAATCAAAAGGGAATGGATCAAGATTGAACATTTATTAACATAATCGAAGGAAGAGAGGTAGGGGACACTTTGAGATTCCAGAACCATCTGGAAGTGTCCCAACTTAATCTAAGTGTTGGGCTTTATGTTTTGGATTGAAATGATATTTAATTAGAGTTGAGCATTTTATTAGAAATTTGGGATTATATTCCCAAAATTTGGGGTCTTATAATCAAAGATCTGCCCCGGATCCTATATCTAATTTGGACGCTGGACCATAGTCGTCCGATCCTAACTAATGCAGAGCAAAACCTGGACTTACCCCGGCCTGGATTAGGGAGCCAGCTAACCACCTAGTCGATTTAAAAGAGATGAGTCTGGTCTTTTATGAAAGAATGGTAGGGACATTATACTTAAAGTTCTGGAGAATTGGGGCCGACATCTAGAAATTTTTTTAATTGGCCCCTTTGACTTATGTTGGGTACTAAAATGCTAAACTGATGCAATTGAAATTTTTGACTCTTTTAATTTGTGTCTAATGCAATGCATGCTAGTCGACGACTTCCAAATCAAGTATGCTTGAAATTTTAAAAACAGGTTTATAAAAATAATTTTTTTAGAAGATTGGGCTTCCCCAGGTCCGGCACCTCGTCCTCATAGGTCAGACTATCCGGACTCTACCCGCGGGCGGGGAAGGGTCTAAAACAAGGAAAGAAAAAGTGCAGAATTATGCATGCGACCCTGGGGTCAATCCCCGGCTAATTCCCTAGATTCGTTATCTTTCTATGTTATTTAGACTCACTAAAATTTTAGACATTTAAAGTTATGAGTAGAAAACTTTCACACCCTCACGAGTCTCACGTATCCAGGCGAAAACAAAAAACGGCACATAATCGCCAAAAAACTAAGAAAAGCAAGCAATCCTAAAGGCAATCAACTCATCACATCAAATATTAATCAATTAATAAATGTCCATAGGCAAAGTTGTCTTGCTTATTACAAACCAGAATTTTGCAGAAAGTAAAGTGGTCGGGCACCACTGACAACAACCCGGATTCTAAACCTAGTAATGACGCAAGTAATTTTTTGAGTGGGATACTCTCAATCTTCAAGTCTTCAATCTTGTTCTCCTTTGGACTCCTTTTCTTCAAACTTCTTGGATTCTTCGTGGTGAACTACCCAAATGGATAAGAGGGCACTTCCCTTTTAAGGGGAAGGCCACTCTTTCCTCTTTGGGTATAAGAGAAGTGTGATCCAAATTTGGATTTCCAAAAGGAAAAAGGAATACTTCCCAAATGGGCATCCTTTCCTCTTTGGAATCCAAGCTTTGGACCTATGTATCCCAACTCAAAATTAACTTTCACAACGCTTAACAATTACACAAATTACATTTATATCAAAAATAAAATCTTGACTCACCTGTAGGGTTATCCTAAGCAGTTAATAAATGATAAGCAGTTATTCCCAAACAGTTATATATATGCAAAAAGGAAAGTAAAACACACTGGCCACGCTCTTTTTATTGTTTGGGGGCTTTAGCAGCTGAATCACCTGTCCAAGCATTTATAACAAATAATAAATTTTTATTGATTTAGCCCCCTTTTTCTGCCCTGCATGAGCGTGGCCACCTGCAGAAGACTATGTGAACAACCAGATCATACCTAACCTAAGGGTAATCTAGTTGCCAAACACATCAATCCATTCGTAGAGTGCAAAAAAAAAGTAAGCAGACACAGCAAAGAAATTTCATCCACAACATGCAGTGAAAATTACAAAAAATCCAGCACACAACAGTAAAGTAAACACCGGCCTAACCTAGATCTAGAGTTGGTTGTCCTAGCACATCATCTAAAGTGTGTGTAAAAGGTCGTGTGGCTGGGGTAAATCCTAAATTGGGTGATTAATCAAAGTTGTCTAAAGTTCTAGGTTTGTTAAGGCTTAAAAGGGAGATTTGAGTTAAACTTTAAATATTAATAAATTAGGAATTTTAATTAAATGTATTTTAAAAGTTAATTGATTGCTACCTTTATTTCACACCGAGGCCGTGAAGTTTATTTCACCTTCCTTGGGGCTAAACTAATAGTCTCGTAGGCCTGGGTTACCCAATAGCAGTCGGGGTTAATTAAATTATTTTAAATTGGTTGGAAACACAGGAGTAAATTAATATTAAGGGGAATTGATTACTGATTTTAATGGGTTGGTTGAGAATTTTAATAACCTATTAAAAGAATTTTAGAGGTTGGAGAAGTTAACAGATTTTAAAGGAGTATCCAGATATGTTAACTAAGGGGTCAAAATTTGACTTTCAAAATTAGAGTGAATCTTAAGGGTTTCAGATTTTTAATAAATACTAGACCTAATTATGAGTTGTTAGACAGGTGGGACACTTAACTTGGAGTTTTTTTATGAAAAGTTATGATTTTTAGAAGTTCTGGCCCGCTTTGACCTAAGGTCACTTAAGATGTTGAGTCCTTGACTTTGACCAAATTATGGAGGTTTAATATTTTTAGGGAATGATAGATTCTAATTAGAGTAATTATCCATTAAGTTTGATTAGTCAAAATTTTCCATAATTAACAGTGAATTTTAGAAATTTTACATGTTCGTATGGATTGTCAAACTATCTCAACTAAGGGAGTTGCTTAAGGATTTGAACCCAAATGAGCCCTAAACTCCTTGGAATCAATTCCAAAGGTCATAAATGACCTAAGGACATATCAACAAGTGTTTAAAACCCTTTTGGGATTTTTTAAGATTTTTTTTTTAAGATTATTTAAAATTGATTAAACCCTAGTTACCTAAGGGTCAAGTTAAGACAAATCTAGAGATCAATTTAAGAGGGTTTAAATTCTTATTGATTAAGGGATTAATCATGGACAATTAAGGACATTTTGATGGATTTTACAAGTTAAGAATAGTTCATTATCAATTGATTAGGGTTAACAGGCCATTTCTAAGAATGATTTTTGAGGCTCCTACTTGGGGAAACAAATGAACTCCAAATTTAATGAAATTTGGACCATAGGATCACCTGATCCTAAGGACTAAGCCCACCAAATTTAAGCTCAAATGGAGTACTCTAAGATGGTTAACCAAACCACCCAAGGTGAGCTCTAAGTCACCTTCAAATCACTATAGGGGTCTATCCTAGGCTTGGATTGGGGAAAAATCAGTGGCTCTACACTCCTCATCCTACACATCATCAACACACAAAAAATCACACCCAAAATCCCATTGGGTAGGTCTATACCCCCTTTTGAATTTAAGGGTCAAACCATGAACCTTAGACTTAATAATTAGGGAAAATGACCTTGAACAACTTAAAATGGGGAGATAAAATTTGGACATGTTAGAAACATGCCCAATTTCAATCTCCCAAAATTCTAAACCTGGTGGACTTGTATTTAAAAAGTAATTATGGAAATTCATAAAATGCTCAAATTGAAATTAAGCCTAACACTGACCTAACCAGGGTCTGGAACCATAGGGTTTTTGTAGAGCTCCCTGAGACCTTTCCAATGATCCTAAGAACACCTAATTTGGACAAGTGTGCAGGGAGTTATAAATTTTTGAAGTTTCCTTGAATTTCTGGATTTATTAATCCGACAATTACACAGTCAGCAGGCCTTTACACACGCCGCGCGCTGATTGGCCAAGCAATGATTGGCATTAACGGTTAACGGCCGAGTTAACCACAGCCGTCGGATGGTGGATCGGACGGCTGAGATTAATGGCGCTCCGATACTGCGGGATCTAATCCGAGCCGTTGATCGAGAACAACGGTTGAGATTTCGTCTTCAACCTCTCGCGCATATCCGAGACCGCAGAGCTTCTCCAGCTTGATCCAAGCGAACCTGCCAGCGAATTCGATGAAATTTCACAGGGAGGATCAGGATGATGGAAACCTTCAATCCAACGGTGGAGATCCGTTGGGGTGAGGGTTTCCTTCACACTTGATCGGACTACCTAGCTAGGGAGCTCGGGATGGAGGGATTACCGCAGAGAAGGCCTCAACGTATGAGCTTCTCTTCTGAACATATGAGCTTCTCTATCAGGAAGCTTCAGGGGACGATGGCGAACAGTTCTCCTTCGGAGGTCAGGACCGGAGGACGGCCGGAGGTGCGACTTCGAGCGGGACGCCGAAAGCTTTCACGGGCGCTTGCTCGAACAAAAGGAGGGATTGATCTAGGAGCTCCGAGGAAGCGCCTGGGAGTTCGAAGGAGCTCTGGGAATCGATCGAGAGTGAATGCCAATGTCTCTTGCGGTCTCAGGAACTCGAGCCTATTCGGCCAACTTTTGCGAGCTTGGACGAATGAGATTGAGCTGGAGAGGGCTTGGATCGCTGCCATGTGGATGATGGCAACGTCCTAAGGAGATCTGTTGACCTCATTTTTATATGAGGTCACTAAAGCTCTTCCAAACTCCAGATTAATTTAAGATCCTAGTATCCACTCTAGATCTTAGGATTCTTTCCTAGAGCTAGACCTTAGAGCCTACTCTAGAGCCTAGGATTCCCTTAAATCCTATATCTTAGAATCTCTCTAGATTCTAGGATAATTCCAGACTCAAATCAATCTCTACCCTTGATCAATTCAAACTTCAAATCAATCTGAACTCCATTCAAGTCAAATCCAAATTAATTCAAATTTCAAACATATCCAAACTTTGACTCAATCCACTTGAGAATCCAAATTTCAACCCAGACTTTGATCCTACCCTTAATCTAGCCTTGACCCTATCCATCCATTAGCAATCACAACATGATTGTAAATGGTTTGGATATTTCAATTTTGATTATTCAAACCTAAAATTCATTCCAAATCCAGAAATCCAAACTCAAATTCTAAGTCTTAAGGCCCTGTCCTAAAGACCCTTTTCAAAGAATTTTCAAACATTTCAAAACCCAGTCAAATGATCTCTGATTCAGGGTCTATCACTTGCAAAGTGATAAGACATGTCTCTAGAGGTTACCCTCCAACTTTGAGCTCATTCTGAGGTCTCTAACCCCAGAATCTGAATTAAAAATTCAAAGGCTGTAAAACCTTCAAATATTTACAGCCTATGCCACTGAACCTAACCCCTTTGAGATCTCGACCCTGGAATCCTCATCAAACTCTCCAATCACCTCCAGACCTTTGATTTTATCCCATTGAGCAGTAAACTGCATTTTCTAGACCCATTTTTGACCATAGTTGATCAATAGGTCAAAATTGACCAGGATACCCCTATGGGGCTCAATTAGGGATTTCAAACCAAATGAGCTCCAAATTGGATGCAACCACCTTTGACAAATTTCAAATGTCATTTCAAATCTTTTGAACCTATTTTCAACCCTTGAGTCAACCTAGTTGACCAAGTCAACTGGTTTGACCCAAGAGGCCCTTTAAGGGTCCAAACATGTGTTTTGACCCAAATGACCTCTCTAAGTCATCCAACCACTTTCATTAACCTTAAAATATCATTTCAAACCTGTTGAGCCCAAACCCAGACCCTGGGTCAACCTGGTTGACCAAGTCAACCTAGGTTGACCAAACAAGCCCTTAAGGGTTCAAATAGTGATTTTGACCAAATTGACCCCTCCAAACCCTGAGACCACATCCAGTAGACTCAGGATGACATTTTGAATTTGTTGAATCCATTTCTAGCCCCTGAACCCAACTGGTTGACCAACTCAACTAGTTTTAGCCTAAAAGCCCATTAAGGGCCCATTAAGCTTTCTTAATTCAATTGACAAACATGACTCTTGGAATCAACCTCCAATCCACCTAATCAACCCATTTGAATTACCTAGGTGAAAATTCCATAACCCTTGATGGGGTTGACTGGTCAACCAGTCAACTCAAAGCTTAAAGGACCATTTGTATGGTCAAACCCTTCAACCCGTTGAACCTAGCTCAAGCCACACCCATCCAGCCATTTGGAAAGGTTCCATGACCTGCTTGGATGCCACATCAGCCCCATTGACCAGTTGACTGGTCAATTTAGTCAAACCAAGGGTTTAGACCCTTTTAAAAGGTCTTAATCAGCCTTTTATACCTTTTTCCCTGATTTAACTCCCCAAGGCCGACCTATTAGTGCCCTAAAGCTCTCTAATAGGCTCCCTAACCGAGCTCCACCCCCTATTTAGCCATAAGTGGCAATGCTCCCCTCCACTCATCCCAAGTCCACCCAATGGGAATGAGGCATGTCCAGCCCTTGCCGCAGCCTTCCAGTTTTTCCAGGGACAGGTGGCATCATCTGGAGAGTCCAGGAGTAGATCCCAGCCATCCAATCCAGCCCAGGCCGCTTGAATAGGGAAAAAGGTGATTTTTGAAGCATTGGATCAAAGCACCTTCTCTCACTAACCCTAGCCTCCCAGAGCGAGTTCTTAGTTCGGTTTGGATCTCCAGAGCCTCCTCTACCTCCCCACTACAAAATCCAAGTGGTTGCCCGTCACCGGCGGCGAGTTCTCCGGCGAAACCACCACCCAGTCCGTCCCAAGCTTGTAGCGGCCAATCCAGACGTGTTCGAGCTCCATTTTCTACTGGGGATCTACACTTGGACAATCTACAAGCTTATCCATCCAGAAATATCGAAGATCCAGCGGTATAATCCCTTAAAACTCTAGATTTAGTACACATTAGATAGGGTTATTTAGCTCTTCGTATAGGATGTTTTAGGTTAAATGAACCCTTGCCCACGATTTCTGTTCATGCCTTCAATCTTAATTTAAAATTTCATTGAAAATGATCGATCCGATCAAAAGAACGAAGCAAAAAACGTTTTCTAGGGTGTCACTCACGGTTTCCGGTGAGTGTACGTTTTCTGGACCGTTGATCGTTCGATCAACGGTCCAGATCGAGCCCTTCCGCGGTCTGATCCAACCGCGCGTTCGATCTGTCGTTCGATCAGCCGTCCGACGACATCTGAGCCCTCGGATCAGAAACCGCGGAGTCGAATTCCACCGTCCGATCTCGTCCCGCAGAGATCAACCACGGGATTTGATCTCATCCGTTGGATCAGACCCGCTGTGATCCAACAGCTGCCACGAGCCGCTGACGTGGTTAAGTGAAAACCGCGTGAAGCGGCCCGCGGCCGACGCGTGTCCCCGCCGTCACGAGGTTTCGATCCCGCGAATCCGCGCGTGCCGCGTGTCTGACCGCCGTCGTTTAATTAAGGAAAATGTGTTTTAATTTGTTTTAATTACAGAAACTTTAAAAAATCATAGTAAATTAAATACAAAGTCAAAAAATGAGTATAATATATCAAACTTTTCAGAATTTCATCTAGTTTATTTTAAAAATAAAATCAAACTGTTTTGGTTATTATTTTATTAGTAATTTAAGAAATACATAAAAGTATATTTTATTTTTAATTAATTATATATAAATTATTTTTATCTGAAACTTGGCATGCATGTCTTTAAGTACATGGTTGATCTCTAGGAAAATTTTCAGGATTATTTAATTAGATTTGACATTGTTTGGAATTATGTAACTATTTTGATAGTTTATTAATATTTTATTAAATATTGAATATTTTAAATTTTTTTTAAAAAAAAAACCTATTATCTTAATAAATTTGAAATCAGTGAATCTCTCAAGTTTCAAAATTTTATTTTAGTGATATTTCAAATTATCTTATTTTAAAATTAATATCTTTATAGATTTATATATAAAAAATACCTATATTTTGAAAATTATCTTAAAATTATATATATTAAACCTTTAACATAATTGAGAGATCTTTTGAAACTTTAAACCTAGATTGAGCTTGATTGGATAACATTGATGGGGAGTGATTAGTGCATAGTTGTGCTTCAACTATTCACTAATCAAGATTTAAGTTAAGTTGATTATGTTAGTATTTGCATGCTTAGGTTGTACACACACATGCACTTAGCCTAGGCTCTCCTAGCTTTAGGATTTGATTGTTCCTATGTGCTCATGTCATGTTAAGTTAAGGGTTAGAGAAACCTTGATTCAAACCTATTAAATCTAGTGACATTAAGGACAATAATTAAGGACATGTTTAGAAAACTTAGAATATTTTCAATAATTAGGATTCACTTCCCCTTGAGTTGGAACTTCAAACACTTGAACCTAGTGACATGTATAGCCATTAGGAAAATTTTCACTGAATTTAGAAGTTATTAAGATCTCTAATTAATTTTCCTAAGTTTAAGCCTTAATTAAGCCTTTAAACCTTCCCGAAATTCTAATAAATCCATTTTGAACCCAAAAATGATGTTTAACCCCTCTAACTGACCATAATTAAACCCTTAACCCATGAAAATTAAAACCAAAATTATTTGACTGCAATTGGAACCTTAATCTAATTTTAAGTGAGAATCAATATTTAATTAATTTAATTAATTAAAAAAATATTAAAAATTACAAAAATTTCCCAAACACTTGGAAATCTCTCCTTAGGTCATTTCTGACCTTTGGAGTTGATTTCAAGGAGTTTGGGATTCATTTGGAGGAAAATCACAAAAAAGCCCTCTAATTAAGAAATTCCCAAAAATTCATTAAGTAGTCAAAACATTCAAACCTTCATAACTAATTCCAGAAAAATCCAAATCACCCAAACTCACTTGCATTCAATTCCTAATAAGCCCTAATATTTATTAAAAATGTTAAACTCTAGAAATCTGTAATATTTCAAAAAGTCAACAAATTGGTCAAACCGTAGTTAAAACTAGTTCAAAACTTCAAACCTTCGTAATAAAATGTAGAAAAATCCGATTTCAACGTACTTACTGTCTAACTGATCGTAGTGAGGTCTAGTATTTTAATAAAATACAAACATTCTAGAATTTGAGCTTAATAAAAAATTCAACTTTTCACCCTTTAATTAAATGATTAAAATATTCAAAAAAATTCATAAAGCTCAAATCATTCTAAAACTCCAGAAAATATTGGTTTAATGTTTAAAACACTTAACAAATCCTTTAAAACACAACAACCACCCTAAAGTTGAAGTTTATTGGCTGGACTACTCCGGGCTGCGGGGCTAAGTGTCCTAAGGAGGCTGGTTCCTCGAGCCTGGCGGCACAACGCCACGAATGAATTCTAAAGGGTGTCAAACCTTAAAATGGATTAATTTTTAATTATTTAACATTCTAAAAATCTCTAATTCAATTACATTAATTTGGTTTATCGGCTGGACTACTCCGGGCTGCGGGGCTAAGTGTCCTAAGGAGGCTGGTTCCTCGAGCCTGGTGGCACAACGCCACGAATCAATTAATGGAAAACTTAAATTAATTAAGCTTTTAAAATCAGTAACTAATTCATTTTAATATTAATCCACTCTTTTAATTCCAACCAACTTAAATAACTTAACCAACCCCGATTGCTACTGGGTAACCCAGGCCTACGAGGCTATTAGCTTTGCCCCAAGGAAGGTGAAATAAACTTCACGGCCTCGGTGTGAAACAAAGGTAGTAATCAATTAACTTCTAAAATATGTTTAATTAAAATTCTTAATTCATTAATACTTAAATTTTAATCTAAATTCCCTTTTAAGCCTTAACAAACCCAGACTTTTAGACAACTTCAATTAATAACCCACTTTAGGATCTACCCCAGCCACACGACCTTTCTCACACACTTTAGATGATGTGATAGGACAACCAATCCTAGATCTAGGTTAGGCCGGTGTTTACTTTACTGCTGTGTGCCGGATTTTTCTTAGTTTTCACTGCATGTTGTGGATGAAATTGCTTTGCTGTGTCTGCTTACTTTTTCTGTACTCTGTGGATGGATTGATGTGTTTGGCGACTAGATTACCCTTAGGTTAGGTACGATCTGGATGTTGACACAATTTTCTGCAGGTGGCCACGCTCATGCAGAGCAATATAAAAAGGGGGCAAATCAAAAATGCATAAATATTATAAACTCTTTGCACAGGTGCTTCAGCTGCTAAAGCCCCCAAATTATAAAAAGAGCGTGGCCAGTGTGTTTACTTTCTTTTCTGGTCATATATAATTGCTTGGGAATAACTGCTTTATTTATATTAATTGCTTAGGATAACCCTGCAGGTGAGTCTAGATTTTTATTTTGATATCAATGTAATTTGTGTAAATGTCAAGTGTTGTGAAAGTTCATTTTGAGTTGGGATACATAGATCCAAAGCTTGGATTCCAAAGAGGAAAGGATACCCCTTTAGGGAACACTCCTTTTCCATTTGGAAATCCAAATTTGGATCATACCTCTTCCTTACCCAAAGAGGAGAGAGTGGCCTCCCCCTTAGAGGGAAGTGCCCTCTTGTCCATTTGGGTAATCCACTACGAAGATTCCAAGAAGATTGAAGAAAAGGAGTCAAGAGAAGAATGAGATTGAAGATTTGAAGATTGAGAGTATCCCACTCAAAAGAACTTGCGTCATTACTAGGTTTAGAATCCGGGTTGTTGTCAGTGGTGCCCGGCCACTTTAATTTCTATAATATTCTGGTTTGTAATAAGCAAGGCAACTTTGCCTATGGACATTTATTGATTAGTTAATATTTGATGTGATGAATTTATTGCCTTTAGGATTATTTGTTTTTACTAGTTTTTTGGCGATTGTATGCCGCTTTTTGTTTTCGCCTGGATACGTGAGGCTCGTGAGGGTGTGAAAGTTTTCTACTCATAATTTTAAAAGTCTAAAATTTTAGTGAGTCTAAATAACATAGAAAGATAACGAATCTAGGGAATTAGCCGGGGATCGACCCCGGGGTCGCATGCATATTTCTGCATTACTCTTTCCTTGCTTTAGACCCTTCCCCGCCTGCGGGTAGAGTCCGGATAGTCTGACCTATGAGGACGAGGTGCCAGACCTGGGGAAGTCCAGTCTTCTAAAAAATTATTTTATAAGCCTGTTTTTAAAAATTTCAAGCATATTTGATTTGAGGTTGTTAACCAGCATGCATTGCATTAGATACAAATTAAAGAGTCAAAATTCTAATTTCATAGTCCTTAGCATTTTTGCACCCAACATAAGTCAAAAGGGGTCAATTAGGAGAATCTCTAGATGTCGGCCCCAATTCTTCAAAACTTTAATTATAACGTCCCTACCACTCTTTCATAAAAGACCGGACTCATCTCTTTTAAATTGATTAGGTGGTTAGCTGGCTCCCCAATCCAGGCCGGGGTAAGTCCAGACCTTGCACTGCATTAGTTAGGATCGGACGACTGTGGTCCAGTGTCCAAAATAGATTTAGGTTCCGGGGCAGATCTTTGATTATAAGACCCCAAACTTCGGGAATATAGTCCCAAATTTCTAATAAAATACTTAACTCTAATTAAAGCTTCATTTCAATCCTAAAACATAAAGCCCAACACTTAGATTAAGATGGGACACTTCCGGATGGTTCTGGAATCTCAAAGTGTCCCCTACCTCTCCTCCTTTGATTCCGTTAATAACTGCTCAATTTTGATCCATTCCCTTTTGATTTTCCAATAATTCTATTCATACTTTGATATCACTCCTAGAAACTCTAAACAAAATTTTGCCACTATTTTAATCGAGAGTTTTCGTAGGAGATTCTATCTCCCTACGATGTAATTAACTACGAGGGCTTGCGCTCGTAGGAGATTTAGAACCACACACGCACCTAATTTTAAAAAATTGATTTTTCAAAACTCAATTGGATTTCTTTGGGAAAATTTAAAATATTAGTGATCATTATTATCATATTCAAAGAATTATCATCGAATGATATTTTCTCCCTTCGAGGAGATACATCTTTCTTTGATAAGGCTTTGGATATGAACCTAACGATCACACTTCTTGAATATTGTAGCTGGATATTCAGTTGAACCTCATTTTGACCCTTCGTGGCCATAAGAAGTTCTCTTTAGCATCCGGTCATAATATTCAAGATGAATTTCATAATTCTAAATCTGAACGCCGTTATGAAATTTTATGTTCGTCCTTCGGGGTGATATAATTTTTTTTCTAACGGGACGATTCGATTTTAGAATTGGAATTAAATCTCAATTTTAAAGCTCCCAAAGAAAACCAATATTTTCAAAATTCCACCAACAAAAAATGGCACGCCCGGTGGGACAAATCTCTCTCTCCATCTTTAATAATAACAAAATTTTATTTCATCGGTAGTTTTAACTATCATTTCTTCTGTTGGTCCCTCTGCTCATTTCTTCCTTGGGTGAGTGTGGCCAACATCTAAAGTAATAACAAAATATTAAAAGAGAGGTTCCACCTCTAAATTTGGCTTTATTTAGATTTTCGTTCTGATTTTGACCTTCTGCCCCAGCATAGCCTGTGAGGCGACAGTGTCAAATCAGATCTCTGGATATCCTTTTTAATTTTATAGATTTATGGTCGATAAATTTCTCGTTCAACATATAAATCCTTAAAATTGAAAAGAATTCAAAATTTTTGATTTCATTCCAAACCTTTGTAGTTTTAACCCCCTCATTTCCCCCTTTGACTTCTAAGGGTGGGGAGGGTTAAACTATTCCTTTTTACTTGGGCTTTCTCACAATTCCATAAGCCTTCGGGCAAGGGGAAACTCTGTCCATTGTGTTTTGGAACATGTAAGAAAACCCCCTTCAAATTCTCAAAATTTCCTCAAAAAATTTCTTAAGTTCCAAGTTATCATGTGTTACCCCATACGATTTCCTCGTGGGCCAACATATGTCATACTTTCAAAAAAATAATAATAATAAAATACTCTTTACCACTCTTTTCAAAAGGATCTAATTTCAATCATTTTCTTTAACTTTCAGAAAAAATTTCAAAAGGCTGGCCAACTGATTTTCTCCTTTGACCGAGAGTTGTCTTCGACTGTTAATGACCAAG
Source organism: Dendrobium huoshanense (assembly GCA_016618105.1). Taxonomy (NCBI): domain Eukaryota; kingdom Viridiplantae; phylum Streptophyta; class Magnoliopsida; order Asparagales; family Orchidaceae; genus Dendrobium; species Dendrobium huoshanense. The sequence goes on from CM028347.1 coordinate 48,596,317, forward strand.
GGAGCACTGTTGTTTTCGGAATGGGATTTAGTACTCTAGAGCTCTCCATGGATGGACACCAGATTGTTAGCTTGGATGCCAGTAAGGAAACTCCCCCAGTAGTTGAGTTGATTGTGGGATCTGCACCCACCTTGCCAGTAGTCAGTGATGATCAGAAACGGCATGAGCCAGTTGTTGAGCCTCCCACTGAAATTAAGTCTGTTTTTGAAGAAGGGTCTAGTTCTGGACTTAGATTCACCACTAAGAATCAGAAGAAGAACTATTTGAGGAGACTTAGAAAGAAAATCTCTAAGGCTAAGAGAGTTCTACCATTTAAGACCTTGGCTCAAGTAGAACCTGAGGCTGTTGAAGAGCTACCTATTCCTGCTTCCTCTCCCCTCCTAACGGGAAGTCGCTTTTACCCCTTGGCTTCAGCTCAAGGGGAGGAGAGGATAGCTAGGATAGCCCGTTCTCCACCATGCCGGTCGACTACTCGACCAAGAAAACTCAGAAAGAAAGACATCTCCAAAAGACAAGGACTTTGAGAAATATAATTCATACTTGCGCTGCACAGACTAAACAGACTAAAGAAGAATATGTGAAACAATTGAAGGGAGTGATCTCACATCGCTTCCAAAAAGAAGTGTTGAAGGAAGAAGCATCCGAAGCAAAGAATTTAACCCCACAATTCGTTAGAAAGAATAAGAAGTATGTTAGACAGCCCGCTACTTCAGTACTGGTTGATGGATATCACTGGGTGCCACGCCCTCTGTCCTCTCAAACAGAGGGTATTGTGTTGACTGGGTCCGAGAGAGGCCGCCACTCTACTGGTAGACCCCCGGTACCCCCACATAAACTTGTAAGATTGGCCTCTGTGATTGTTAAACCAAAGGGGGTTGAAGTTCAAAAGTCTGTGGACCTTAAAGGAAAAAGACCTAAATCTCCTGAAAGGAAATATGTGCCAAAGAGAACTAAGTTGGAGAATCTGCCACCACCTCCTAGAACTTCTAAGTTCATTCTGCAGCTCCAACGAGTTTCAGCCAATCCTACTCCGAGTTCAGTTGAATTGATGGATGTTCAGGCTAGTACTCCAGTTGTTATAGTTGACAGTCCTGTCACAGTCAGTCTGACTCCGGATCCAATAGTTACTATTCCTGCTACCCCAGTTGATGATCCCCAAAGTTCGAGTGTCATTCCTAGGCCCCTTAGTCAGGTGTCTGAGGACCTTACCTTACCAGATGTGGGAACTATCACTTTACAAGCTCCTACTTCTCCTGAGGAATATGTCCCTCTCCCTGTAGAGGATGCCACTCTTCTGACTACCAATTCTAGGATAGTCGAAGAGGAGAGAATTGATCAGAATTTAGAAATGGAAGATGAACCGGATACGAAGTCTCAACCAGATCCTAATCCAAAACTTACAGAAATCATTGCCCTTATGGATTCTGAAGAGTTGTTTGATATGGCTGAGTATAAAGGATACTTACCCCTTGACCCTAAATCAATTGGGGATAGACCGGTCGAGGAAGTAGTCCAGGAAATAAGAAACATTTTGTTGAACAAAGAAGGAATGGCTTCTTTTGCCCTGATACGGATGATCTCCCTTGGGAGATGAAGATGATTATGTTGGGGGCATTCATGTGGTTGAAACTAGAGGATCTAATAAAGAAGCTGAGCCAGCAAACGTCGATTTGCTAAAGAGGATGATCCACATGCTGTTGAGTCAGAGTCAGATGAGTCTGTGAAAGATAGAGATGAAGAACATATAAAAAATGGAGACTCAGCTTGCTAGCATGATGTCACAAGTTAGAGAATGCAAGAGAAGTTAGACAAATCACAGCAGGAATCTTTCATGATCCACCAGTCAGCTCGAGAGCTCACAGAAAAGGCCAAAAGGGCAGAATTTAATTCCAGACCTCTCGAGTCACCACCTGTGATTCTCCCTTGTCCAGTAGAGACACCTCCAGTTCACCCTGCAGTCTCCTCCATTCCTTCAATCCCACCTCAGAAGGATATCAAGCAGTTAATTGAGGACCAGGTAAGGGAGGCCTTAGCCCATGCTCAAGGAACTGTGTCTATTTCAAAAGGTAGACCCTACCCCAAAGAATATGACTTAGTTCCTTACCCAAAGGCTTTGTGCCACCAACTTTTAAAGTTTTCACTGGAATTGAAAATCCGAGACAGCATCTGGCCCACTTCCGAGCAAGCTGTTGCAATGCAGGAGGGTCAGATGCTCTACTGTTTCGCCAATTTGTAAGTAGTCTATCCGGCATTGCTTTTGAATGGTACGCCGATCTGCCCAATGGTTCAGTAAGAACCTTTTGCGACCTAGAAAACCTCTTTCTTAAGAGATTTTCTGGAGCGCAACAACGCACCACCGTGGGCGATCTCGTGGTTGAAAAACAAAAGCCGGGAGAGTCTCTGGTTGAGTACATCTTGAGGTGGCAAAACCTCTCGATGAAGTGTGAACCCCAGTTGCAAGAGCAACATGTGTGGAGATTCTTTTGAAGAATATCCACGGTCCTGTTGCTTTTCTCCTGAAGGGTTTCACTATTAAAACTTTTGAGAAACTTCTTAATAAAGCTAGCAATTTGCAGGAAGAGGCTCCTAGGATGCCATTCTTACGAGAGAAGTCTGAAGAAAGGAAGGGTCCAAAATTGGTGAAAACATTTGAAAAGAAAGCTGTGGTCTCAGCAGTAGATAAAGGAAAGAGGCCAGTGATTAGTCAGCCTAGCACTCCACTTCCACCACAGCCGCCTCAGAAGCAGCCCTTTCAGATAGTTCCTCAACATACTAGAGATCCCTCCTTCATCCCTTTTAGAGAGAGATTGGCAAAGCCTTATCCATTTAAAAGGGAGTCAGTTAAGAAGATCTTCAGAAGTCTGTTAAAGAAACCAGATTTTCAGTTGCCAGAGGCTAGGAGGCCTGATGATGAGAGCAAGAAAGATGATCCCAAGTATTGCCCGTACCACAGGATGCTTAGTCACTCTCTTGAGGACTGCGTTGTGTTCAAAGATTGGCTTGAGAGGAACTACACCCAAGGTAACATTATAATACATAAAGAATACTTGGTCGATCCAGAAAAGGCTTCAATTAAGACCATTTCAGGTAATCCTCTTAACTCTTCTTGTTTTGTTGAAGATGGTTGGGACATTGCCTTGTCTTGGGCATTTAAAAAGTTGATTAACAAGTCTTTTCGTCTTTCTCAACAGCTGACTACGATAGCCCAGGCCCCGGTGTGGAAAGTTGACCTGGATGCTTCGCAGAAGGATGTTGAGCCACTTCCTCTCCAGTAGTCTTAGGAACTACTGAGAAAAATGTAAAGAAGAGAAATTTGATTTTGTAGAGAGGAAGTGTGTAGATGAGAGATGTATTAGAATGGCGGATGGCGGTGTTAAAACCCTTTCCCCTCTTTTGTTATCTGACTTTTACTTTGCCCCATCAAAGGCGAAGGGTCAAAAGATGAATAAAAAACATCCTTCTACTTCTGTCTTGATGATTAACCATGAATCTCAAATGCAAATTGATGACTCTCCTACTTTGAATCAAACTCCTAATGAAGCAAATATCGAGGTTAATCAAACCAACCTCCCCGAATCGACTATTCAAGAAGAGGTCGAATGTGAAGCTTTATCAGAAAGTGATTTCCCTCAAATCAATTTCCAAGGAAATCCTATCTTGATAGAACTTTCAGATTCTGACTCGCTTTCAGGAAATGATGATCCAACACCTATGGGTGTGTGTAGATACTGCCCTAGTTTGCCCGCCCGAAGACGTCGAGCAGGTGCAACTCCGTGGCGGTAAAGTCTTACCCCCTAGGTTACCCCTCAGGACAAAGGCAAGCAACCTTCATTCGAAAATCTAAGTCCGGATTCCCCTCAACAACCAGAATTCCCTTTAATTCCTCCGGGTTTCGAGTCTGTCGTTCCTAAGGTTGATTACAATGTTCTAGCCCACCTTAGGAAGTTGCTAGCAAAATTAAGTATTTATGACGCCCTCCTTCTTTCCAAAGAAATGGGGGAGTCTCTAATTAAAGCACTTCTCGATCCCGAGATTTGCTTAACACAGTTGGCTGCAACTTCAGAAGGTGAGGCTCTCTACTTCAAAGAGGTCCCTGGGGTTACCTTTTCAGACGAAGATTTACTCTTGGGAACTGCTGACCACAATCGTCCCCTCTACATCACTGTAGATGTGGGAAATTTCAAGTTATCAAGAGTCCTTGTTGATCCGGGTGCATCGGTCAACGTGATGAACATAAAGACTCTTGCTTATCTCAGAGTTGATACTAGCAAGCTTTCAACCGACAGGTTGGTGCTTCGTGGGTTCAACGAGAAGGGCGAGAGAGCTTTAGGTTCAATCACTCTACTCCTGGAAATAGGAGGGTTAAAAACTGAAGCTAAATTTCATATAATTGATTCGACTACGTCCTTTAACGCACTTCTAGGTAGACCTGGATTCACGAATATAGAATGGTTCCATCTACCCTGCACCAATGCGTTAAGTATCAACGAGACGGCATTGAACATGTGATTAAGGGTGATTTGCAACCATTCTCCATTCAAGAAATCGGAATCTACGAAGATGCTGCATATTTCATACCAAAAGGGTCCTCGTCCCGTTCTAAATAGAGATCAAATTTGAGGAGAAAATGGTTGGACAAAAATTCAACCAAAAGAAAGAAAAAGATAAGAATATCAATCCAGAAATGATTCAATCGAGTAGCGAAGACGACTCTGATATCGTTGTCCTTAGACCTCCAAGCACATTACCTCAAAGAGGTGGGAGGATGGCTTTAAGGGCACGAGGTCGAGGTCGCGCTTCATTAGACAGGAGAGCAGCACCTGTGTTATTTATTTGGAATCAGATCCGATGGTGAACTAGAAAGTCAAGGTGCTGCCCTCTCTCTCGATTATCAAACATAAATACTCCTCCAAAATTTGATCTCACCTTAGATCAGGACAGTGACCCTGAGGTAGATATCTCAAAAGTTAAAAGTGACGAGCCTGAATTAACAATGTATGAAAAGCTCACTAGAAGGATTGAGGCCCTTTCTCTGACCCCACTGTCGGCAGGCAGGGTTGTAGGGTTGGAAGTCCAAAGTGGCCCCAACTTGGATGGTGAAGTTAAGAGAAAGTCCAGAAATTCTTTCCTGGCTCCTCCTCCGCAAGGGACGAAGGTGATGTAACCCTTGAGGAGGCATATTTTAATGAATTAATGGAATTATCCTTTCGGCTACTTCCCTGTTTGTGTAAAAAACACTTTTTCTAAAGGTTCTATACCATACCGATGGACTAAGGGTCAAGCTAGATACCACGAGAATATTTGGCGAACAAAAATAAATAAAAATCCAACAAGTGGTATTGGCTTTGGAACAGTTAGTTCATTCGATGATGATGAGTATTGCCTAATGATAACTTACCATCTCGATTCTCCAAATGTCCCTACAGATCCTCCTTGTCCTCTAGATGGACTCTGTTTGGAGACTTTAGACGATCCCGATGATCTTCAAGTTCGGGATGCACCCCCTGAATTTGAAGAGGAAATTAAGTCGACAGTCGATGAGTTGAGAGAAATTAACCTGGGAAATGATGATGACCCCGTCCGATTTTCATAAGTACTTTGTTGAGCGAGGTGAAACCCAAGACCTAATCCAGTTGTTATTCGAGTTCAGGGATTGCTTTGCCTGGACATATGACGAAATACCGGGTTTGCCTGCTGAGGTATCAGTTCACAAACTTGGAGTTCGGCATGATGCCATCCCTGTTAAACAAGCTCCTCGACGCATGCGCTTAGAGATTGAGCAACAAGTCGTTCTGAAGTTAAGAAATTGGCAGAAGCCGGATTCATTCGAGAGGAACATATCCCTCTTGGGTGGCCAGCGTCGTGCCAGTTCAAAAGAAAAATGGTCAGATTCGGATTTGTGTCGACTATAGGGATCTGAATAAGGCATGCCCTAAAGATGAGTTCCCTCTACCAATACCAGAACTCATGGTGGACATTGCCTCCTCACATGCTATTTTCTCATTCATGGATGGCTCGTCGGGTTATAACCAAATCAAGATGGCCCCTGAAGATGAGGAATACGGCGTTCAGAACCCCTATTGGAATCTTTTGTTATAAGGTAATGCCATTCGCTTAAAGAATGCCGGAGCAACCTACCAACGGGCCATGACCCGTATCTTTGACGACTTAATTCATAATCATGTTGAATGCTATATTGATGATTTAGTTGTCAAGAGCAGGTTAAAGAGGCTCACCTGTATGACTTGAGAGTTGTTTTCGAAACGGTTGCGCCGCTACGATTTGAAAATGAACCCCTTGAAGTGCGCCTTCGGCGTCACTCGGGAAAATTCTTAGGATTCGTAGTGAGGCACCGCGGAATCGAGATAGATCCTGCTAAAATTGAAGCCATCTTAGATATGCCATCTCCTAAGAGCCTTACTCAGTTAAGGCCTCTACAAGGTAGATTGGCATATATAAGGAGGTTTATTTCTAATCTTTCCGGGAGATGTCAACCCTTTTCTATCCTCGTGAAAAAGGATACTAAATTCGTATGGGGCGAGAAGTGTCAGAATGCTTTTGACGATATCAAACAATACCTTTCTAACCCGCCAGTCTTGGCAGCCCGATTCCGGGAAAGCCATTAATCCTCTACACCGCAGCTCTAGATGAGTCTTTAGGTGCCCTGTTGGCTCAAGTTAACGACGAAGGAAAGAGAATGCCCTCTACTACCTTAGTCGAAGACTCCTTCCTACTGAAATTCGATACCCGTCAATTGAGAAGCATTGTCTTGCTTTGGTTTTTGCAGCTCAGAAACTGAGGCATTACATGCTCTCTCACTCGATCAGTCTGATTTCAAGAGTTAATCCTTTGCAATATCTTATGACTCGACCTACGTTATCAGGACGTTTAGCTCGTTGGTCTATGATATTGTTGCAATTTGAGATTACTTTCACTCCTCTTCGTGCTGTGAAAGGACAGGCTGTTGCCGACTTCTGGCAGCACACCCGCTGCCGGCAGATTCTCCTCTGAACGATGACTTACCCGACGAACAAATCATGAGTTTGGGGGAATCTGGCGAGGCCATCTGGGAATTATATTTTTAAGGGGCAGCATCCTCTCGTAGGATTGCGACCCAACAATCTGTAATTCCTGGAAAGGCTGGAGTCGGTCTAATTTTATTACACCAGAAAAAGGAATGATGCACTTTCCTACCACTTATCGGAGCCTGCGCAAACAACGAAGCTGAATACGAAGCTCTGATAACTGGTTTGGAACTTGCAATTCTAATGGAGATTAAAGAGATTAAGATCTTTGGAGATCCCAACTAGTTATTAACCAAGTCGCCGGAACTTATAAAGTCTTGAATCCGAATCTCCTAAGATATCACCAGTATACACTTCACCTGTTGGAACAAATCCCAATTGCTACTTTGTATAGGGTTCCCCGTGGAAGCAATTCCGCAGCGGATGCCTTAGCAAAACTTGCAAAGGAATTTGCATGTCCTGAGGAGGATTCCATTTCTATAGAGATTCAGGGTCGTAAGACCCTCTCTCTTATAGATTTGGAACACATTAGTAAGACTCCCCTTCAGATCCTTTCTGCCTCTTCGACAACTAACGAAGAGGCGATGGAGACGACCCTTAGTCGATTACCTTAAAGAAGGGAAGCTTCCCCAGGATAAATCACTCTCAAACCAGATTAAGAAACGTGTCCTATCATATGCACTAGTTAACGATCTGTTGTACCGTCGGTCCTTTGATCACATGTGGCTGCGCTGTTTGAACAAGCGAGATGCCCAGAAAATTGTTAATGAAGTTCATTCAGGACTGTGCGGTGCTCATCAATCGGGTCCAAAAATGAACTTAAAGATTAAAAGACTTGGATACTATTGGCCGACAATGATTGACGATTGCATGAATACTGCAAAAGCACTGTCATCAATGTCAGGTCCATGGTGGTGTTTTACATCAGCCGCCTAATATATTACACCCTACGATAGCCTCGTGGCCCTTCGAGAGTTGGGGCACGGATATCATTGGGCCGATTGACCCTCCCTCCGCGAGAGGTCATCGTTTCATATTAGCAGCGACTGATTACTTTTCAAAGTGGGCGGAAGCAATTCCCCTACGAAACGTAACATCACACCATGTCTTAAAATTCTTTCGTGACCATATTGTATATCGATTCGGCATACCTCGCAGAATCATATCCGATAATTGGTCCGCATTCAAGTCTACAAAAATCAATAGTTTTGTAAGGCGCCATAACATTGATTGGAGATATTCGACGATCTATTACCCTCGGCGAATGGATTGGCCGAGGCCTTCAACAAAACTTTGGTGCAAATTGTCAAAAAGACCTTGATGATAACAAACGGCAGTGGGATGAGGCGGTTGGTGGAAGCTTTGTGGGCTTATCGTACCACTTATAGAACCCCGACCCAATCCACCCCGTTTGCACTAGTGTATGATCCGAGGCCGTTCTACCCTTGGAAATACAAATCCCTTCGCTCAGAATTGCAGTTCAAAATCAAATTACTAATGAAACAAAATGCCAAACTACGATTAGAAGAACTCGAAGGCCTTGAAGAGCGACGTCTCCAAGCTCAACAAAGTTTAGAGTTTATAAATACCGTATGGTTCAAGCCCATGACAAGTTAGTGCGACCTAGGACCTTCCAAGCGGGAGACTTGGTATTGGTCCTTCAGAGGCCTATCTTGGCCCATCGGAAGCTGGAGGCAAATTTGAACCTACGTGGGAAGGACCCTTCGTTATAGAGACTGTCTACGAAGGAGGCTCGTATCAGTTAGTAGATTGTAAAGGGAACCACCCAATGCTACCTGTCAACGGGCGTTTCCTTAAAAAATACTATGCTTGATGTAGCTCATTTTATCAATGAATAAAACTTCCTTTTCTTGATTTACAACTTGATTCTACCTTTTTTAAGTTTTTTTTTTTTTTAACGCTCTTCGCCTTCTCCTTAAGGTTAGGTCTTTCCTTCCCTTAGGATTAGACCCGCTAGTGGTGGAGTACGCCATCTGTGGCACCACCCTGCATTTCACCCGGGGATTAGTGGTGGAGTACGCCCTTCGTGGCACCATCCTGATTCCCATTCGCTAGTGATGGAGTACGCCCTCCGTGGCACCATCCTAGGTTTCCAGTTAATCTGCCTATTTGGAGTAAGTCTTCTATCAGCATCCTATAGGCCTAAGGTTGGGTGATGCCCTTCCTTAGACCCAAGGCTAGTATCCTCTACCTTGGTTTCCAGTTGATCCGTCTACTAGGAGTAAGTCCTTTATCAGCATCCTGTAGACCTAAGGTTGGGTGATGCCTTCCTTAGACCAAAGTTAGGTTCCCTACTTTGGTTTCAGTAATCTGCCTATTTGGAGTAAGTCTTCTCAGCATCCTATAGGCCTAAGGTTGGGTGATGCCCTTCCTTAGACCCAAGGCTAGGTATTCCCTACCTGTTTGGTTTCCAGTTGATCCGTCTACTAGGAGTAAGTCTTCTATCAGCATCCTGTAGACCTAAGGTTGGGTGACGCCTTCCTTAGACCCAAAGCTAGGTATTCCCTACTTTGGTTTCCAGTTAATCTGCCTATTTGGAGTAAGTCTTCTATCAGCATCCTATAGGCCTAAGGTTGGGTGATGCCCTTCCTTAGACCCAAGGCTAGGTATTCCCTACCTTGGTTTCCAGTTGATCCGTCTACTAGGAGTAAGTCTTCTATCAGCATCCTGTAGACCTAAGATTGGGTGATGCCCTTCCTTAGACCCAAGGTTAGGTATTCCCTACCTTGGTTTCACAGCAGTTTCCCTATCTAATAGGTGTAAGCCTTCCATAGAATCCTATAGGCTTGAGGTTGGGAGATGATCTCCCTTTCATTCTCAAGATCCTACTCCTATTCGGTCAACACCAATGTGTGCAGCAGAATTTCCTTCTACCACACACATTGGGGGTCCATTGTTGACCTCATTTTTGTATGAGGTCACTAAAGCTTCCAAACTCCAGATTAATTTAAGATCCTAGGATCCACTCTAGACCTTAGGATCTTTCCTAGAGCTAGACCTTAGAGCGTACTCTAGAGCCTAGGATTCCCTTAAATCCTATATCTTAGAATCTCTCTAGATTCTAGGATAATTCCAGACTCAATCAATCTCTACCCTGATCAATTCAAACTTCAAATCAATCTGAACGCATTCAAGTCAATCCAAATTAATTAAATTTCAAACATATCCAAACTTTGACTCAATCCACTTGAGAATCCAAAATTTCAACCCAGACTTTGATCCTACCCTTAATCTAGCATTGACCTATCCATCCATTAGCAATCACAACATGATTGTAAATGGTTTGGATATTTCAATTTTGATTATTCAAACCTGAAATTCATTCCAAATCCAGAAATCCAAACTTAAATTCTAAGTCTTAAGGCCCTATCCTAAAGACCCTTTTCAAAGAATTTTCAAACATTTCAAAACCCAGTCAAATGATCTCTGATTAGGGTCTATCACTTGCAAAGTGATAAGACATGTCTCTAGAGGTTACCCTCCAACTTTGAGCTCATTCTGAGGTCTCTAACCCCAGAATCTGAATAAAAATTCCAAGGCTGTAAAACCTTCAAATATTTACAGCCTATGCCACTGAACCTAACCCCTTTGAGATCTCGATCCTGGAATCCTCATCAAACTCTCCAATCACCTCCAGACCCTTGATTTTAACCCATTGAGCAGTAAACGCATTTTTCCAGACCCATTTTTGACCATAGTTGATCAATAGGTCAAAATTGACCAGGATACCCCTATGGGGCTCAATAGGGATTTCAAACCAAATGAGCTCCAAATTGGATGCAACCACCTTTGACAAATTTCAAATGTCATTCAAATCTTTTGAACCTATTTCAACCCTTGAGTCAACCTAGTTGACCAAGTCAACTGTTTGACCCAAGAGGCCCTTTAAGGGTCCAAACATGTGTTTTGACCCAAATGACCTCTCTAAGTCATCCAACCACTTTCATTAACCTTAAAATATCATTTCAAACCTGTTGAGCCCAAACCCAGACCCTGGGTCACCTGGTTGACCAAGTCAACCTAGGTTGACCAAACAAGCCCTTAAGGGTTCAAATAGTGATTGACCAAATTGACCCCTCCAACCCTGGGACCAATCCAGTAGACTCAGGATGACATTTTGAATTTGTTGAATCCATTTCTAGCCCCTGAACCCAACTGGTTGACCAACTCAACTATTTTTAGCCTAAAAGCCCATAAGGGCCCATTAAGCTTTCTTAATTCAATTGACAAACATGACTCTTGGATCACCTCCAATCCACCTAATCAACCCATTGAATTACCTAGGTGAAAATTCAATAACCCTTGATGGGGTTGACTGGTCAACCAGTCAACTCAAAGCTTAAAGGCCCATTTGTATGGTCAAACCCTTCAACCGTGAACCTAGCTCAAGCCACACCCATCCAACCATTTGGAAAGCTCCATGACCTGCTTGGATGCCACATCAGCCCCATTGACCAGTTGACTGGCGGTAGTCAAACCAAGGGTTTAGACCCTTTTTAAAAGGGGTTAATCGCCTTTTGTATCTTTTTCCGAGGAGGCGGTTTCAAGGCTGACCTGTTTATGCTCCCTTAAGGGCCGCTAAATATGCTAGT